>JAVJIF010014870.1:0-135643 GCA_038442645.1 Agave tequilana
AAAAAAAATTTAAATATTTTATTTTTTTATTATTTTTATTGTTATGTTGAACAATGTTAAATATAAAGAAAAATTTATATATATATTTTTTCATGTTTTTTATTTTTTTATTTTTTTGTTTTTTTCATAAAATTAAGGTTTACCCTCCCCCACACATATCTCATGCATTGTCCCCAATATATGAATGAAATGCATGAATTGGCAGAGAGATAGAGTTACCGATACATTGGGTCAAAGACCTATGGCTGCATTTACTTCCGGTACTGATTCCAAAATATTTTAAAACTTTGACCATTATCTGTTGGCCCGGAGGCCTTCCTCTCTAGTTTTGATGATGATTAACTCATGTAGTTATGTTTACTAATTATCTTGTGATTTTAGTTTCAGATCATTGATCAAGATATTAGCTGGTGATTGCTTCAACAAGATGAGGTTTGGAAGCCTTCACTTGGTGATTCCCGAGCCTGAGCTTCAAGATCACTCATTTGCACTCGGTGGATCAAGTTTTGGACCGAGTCTACTTGAAGATGAAAGATCGTTAAGAAGACTTAGGTATCCATAGTTTAGTGTGTTGAGATTCATGTGTAAAGATAAGAATAGTTGATATGCTCAAGTGCACAACACACATAAGTTTTATGTTTGGATTTGGTTTCATGAATAGATTGATCAAACAAGTTTAAATGGTTTATATGTATAATAGATGTATTCTAGTTATACATACATGCTTAAACTTCCTATACAACTTATTTTGACTTTCCTATTCATGTATTGAAAAATCCAAGTTTGATAAAATACAAGTTTTGGTTTTTGTAAAAATGTTAAGACACAAAAATAGTTTCATATGCTTGATATTTGAGTTAAAATATTTATCACAAGTTTATATATCAATGCAAAATGAGAAAACTATTTTTGGAGATTTTTACAAGACTTAAAAGAATTTTTAGAAATATGTTTAACTGTTTTTCTGACCCAGTTTCTGACCCAGATTGTGGCTGACAGGCCAGGTCGGCCGACCGGACGGTCGACCGACCGGACGGTCGACCGAACCAAGGGCCAGTCGACCGTTGCGATCGACTGACGTGCACAGCCCTGTGCACATTTGTCAAACACAGGGCCGGTCGGCCGGTCGGCCGACCAGATCAGAGAGCCTTGCTCTCTGTATCTGGGCGGTTGACCTAGCGGTCGACCGGAGCAGAGAAGTCTGCTCTCTGTATCTGAGCGGTTGGTCGGGCGGTCGACCGTATTGCCCCAACGGTCATATTTCTGACCGTTGGCGGTCGACCGGGCGGTCGACCGCAAGCCTGTCAGGCTGATAGATCAGCCCAACGGCTAGTTTTATTTTGGGGCTATAAATAGCCCATCTCTTTGAGGTTTTCTCCAAGATTTTAAGAGCCAAAAATTTCTCTGATATACAAGTGTTTTAAACAAGTTTTCAAAAGTGTTTTTGTGCCAAAAAGGATTCATCTTATTTGTTTTAGAGTTTTTGAAAAAATCAAAGAAAATAGAAAATTTGGGAGATTTGTATTGTTCTTCATTTCTATCTTTTACAAGAGTTTTCCAAGTATTTTTTCTTTGAGTTTTTATTTTCCAAACTCTAGTTTTTCCACACTTGAGCTATCATCTATCCTATTCTATTAGGATCTTGTTTTGTGAAAAAGAGAAAAGAGAGATTATTTGAGGTTGTGGAAACCTCCAAGTTGTACACCCTTGCTTTTGTTGTATCCCTCTTTGGTAGAGGTTAATCGGGTGATTGGTTTGCTCCCTCTTTGGTAGAGGTTGAGGATTGTGGTTTGCTCCCTCTAGTGAGGGTGGAGTTTGGTTTGTATACCCTCTTCGGTAGAGGTGTTTGTTGGTTGTTTGGCTACGGGCCTACCCCTCGGTTGTGAGGCGGTGTTTGAGAGAGGAGTTCGGTACTCCCTTTGTTGTAACAAATCCTCCTCGGTGGAGGTTCCCTTGGTGGGAGTATAGTGGATTGGAAATCCTTCTCGGTGAAGGCGGGGACGTAGAGCTAGGGGCTCGAACCTCGAAACATATCTTTGTGTTTGCGTTTGATCCATTGTCTCTTAACTCTCTCTCTTTATTTATGTGTGCATAACATCATTCATTCATATCTTGTATGCTTGTGTTATCCTTGCATTTGATTCATTTTGCTTATCCTTATATGCTTGGATTGCTTGTGTGTGTGCCTCACTTATACTTAACCACAAGAGCTTCATATAGTACCTCAACCCATATCTAGGGGAATCAAGAGGAGTTAGTCCAAAGCCCTTCACGGGGAATTCGGCTACACTTGTGTGTTGTATTAAGTGTGTTGCAAATTAGTTTTTAAGCTTCCGCATTTAGCGCATTTAGTTTCTAGATTAGCATTATCACCTATTCACCCCTCTAGGTGATTTACAATTGGTATCAGAGCTACGCTCCTGATACTTAGGCTTAACATCCTAGGAGTGAGATCCTTGTTTGCTAATCTTGTTTGCATTTGCTTGTTTGCACACATTTAGTTTGGACCCATGGACTTCATGACCCCACCTATGTTTGACCCTTCCAACATTCTTGTTTGGAGATTAGGATGTCCATTTACCTACAAACCCTAGGTTATAAGGTTCACCTTGACATTACCAAGGAATCCTACCTTAGTGATAGCAAGCATATAGGGGCCAATGCACAAGCCCTTGAGGCCATTAGAAGCTCGCTTTCAAAAGAATATCTTATGCTTGTTTCTAACCTTGATTCCTGTTGGCTCGAAGGCCTTCCTCTCTAGTTTTGATGATGATTAACTCATGTAGTTATGTTTACTAATTATCTTGTGATTTTAGTTTCAGATCTTTGATCAAGATATTAGTTGGTGATTGCTTCAAAAAGATGAGTTTGGAAGCCTTCACTTGGTGATTCCCGTGCCCGAGTTTCAAGATCACTCATTTGCACTCGGTGGATCACGGTTTGGGATCGAGTCAACTTGAAGATGGAAGATCGTCAAGAAGACTTAGGTATCCTAGTTTAGTTTAGTGTGTTTTAGATTCATGTGTAAAGATAAGAATAGTTGATATGCTCAAGTGCACAACACACACAAGTTTTATGTTGGATATTGGTTTTTCAGTTTTTAGTTTAACCGATATTTGTTTTCATGAATAGATTGATCAAAACAAGTTTAATTGGTTTATGTATAGTAGATGTATTCTTTCTATACATGCATTCTTAACTTTTAAACAAACTTATTTTGACTATCCTATTCATGTATTGAAAAATACAAGTTTGATAAAATACAAGTTTTGGTTTTTGATAAAAATGATAAGACACAAAAATAGTTTCATATGCTTGATATTTGAGCTAAACTTTTTATCACATATTTATATATCAATGTAAAATGATAAAACTATTTTGGAGATTTTAGAAGAGATAAAAGAATTTTCTAAAAAAATTTTAACAAGTGTTTCTGACCCAGAACAGTGGCTGACAGGCCAGTTCGGCCGACCGCACGGTCGACCGAACCAAGGGCCGGTCGACTCAGCGATCGACCGACGTGCACAGCCTTGTGCACGTCTGGCAGCACAGTAGGTCGGCCGACCGGGCGGCTGACCGGATCAGAGAGCCTTGCTCTCTGTATCTGGGCGGTCGACAGAGCGGCCGACCGGAGCAGAAAGTCTGCTATCTGTATCTGGGCGGTCGGCCGGGCGGTCGACCGTTTTGCCCCAACGGTCACATCTCTGACCGTTGGCGGTCGGCCGGGCCGCCGACCGCAGGCCTGTCAGGCTGACAGATCAGCCTAACGGCTTGTTTTATTTTGGGGCTATAAATACCCCATTGCTTGTGTTTTTTTTAACTAAGTTTCATGAGCTAAAATTTTTCTCCTTTCTTTGTGTTTAAAACAAGTTTTCAAAAGGTTTTAGAGCTTCAAAAGATCAATCTTATTTGTTTTAGAGTTTTTGGAAAAATCAAAGAAAATAGAAATTTGGGAGATTTGTATTGGTTTTCATTTCTATCTTTTGCAAGAGTTTTCCCAAGTATTTTTCTTTGATTTCTTGTTTTCCAAACTCTAGTTTTTTTCACACTTGAGCTATCTTCTATCCTAATCTATTTAGGATCTTTTGTTTGTGGAAAAGAGAAGTGTTTGAGGTTGATTAAGCCTCCAAGTTGTAAACCCTCCTTTATTTGTGTATCCCTCTTTGGTATAGGTTGATCGGAGTGGTATTGGTTTGGATCCCTCTTCGGCAGAGGTGATTGTGTTTGTTGTTGGCTACGGGCCTTATCCCTCTTCGGTAGAGGTGGATTGTGGTTGTATTGCCTCGGTGGCATTGTAAGGTTGAGAGAGGAGTTCGGTACTCCTATATTGGATTGGAAATCCTTCTCGGTGAAGGCGGGGACGTAGAGCTAGGGGCTCGAACCTCGAAACATATCCTTGTGTTTGCGTTTGATCCATTATCTCTAAACTCTCTCTCTTTACATTGTGCAAAGCATCATTCATTCATTCATATCATATATTGCTTGCATTTGTGCCTTGCATATTTCATATTGCTATATCTTGTTTATGCTTTGTTGTTTGTGTGTGCCTCACTTATACTTAACCACAAGAGCTTCATATAGCACCTCAACTCATATCTAGGGGAATCAAGAGGAGTTAGTCTAGAGCCCTTCAAGGGGAATTCAGCTACACTTGTTGTTGTATTAAGTGATTGCAAAATTTGTTTTAACTTCCGCATTTAGCACATTTAGTTTATAGATTAGCATTATCACCTATTCACCCCCCTCTAGGTGATTTACAATTGGTATCAGAGCTTACGCTCCTGATACTTAGGCTTAACATCCTAGGAGTGAGATCCTTATTTGCTAATCTTATTTGCATTTGCTTATTTGCACACATATAGTTTGGACCCATGGACTTCATGACCCCACCTATGTTTGGCCCTTCCAACATCATTGTTTGGAAGATTAGGATGTCTTTTTACTTACAAACCCTAGGACATAAGGTTCACCTTGCCATTACCAAGGAATCCTTCCTTAGTGATAGCAAGCATATAGAGGCTAATGCACTTGCCCTAAAGGCCATTAGAAGCACGCTTTCAAAGATTATCTTATGCATGTTTCTAATCTTGATTCCGGTTTTGTAGTGTGGAACAAGTTGACAACAACCACCACGTCCGAGCTTCAAGTGCCAATCCAACAAGAGGAGGAGACTAGTGGAGAATCCGATTCACAATGCTATACGGTCCAAGTGAATAACTCCCTTGAGGTACAATCGGAAACTCAACTAGATAGTTTAGATGCTAGTTCTTCATATGATGACTATGATGCCCATGCTTTAAATGAAGAACTATCTATTGTGTGTGAAAAATTGATTGAAAAATATAAAGTTTTGAAAAAGAATAGTCTAGGTGTTGAAAAAGAAAATAAAAGTTTGCATTCTAGACTTGACAAGGTTTTGCAAGAGAAGGTTGAGGTCTATAATGAAAGGATTCATTGAGATCTCAATTAGACCTTGCACTAAAAGAAAATGAATTTTTAAAATCTTAAAATGATTGTCCTGTTATTTTGAAGAAAAATGAAAACTTGTCTTCAAAAATTGATTTTGTTTTAAAAGAGAATGTTGTTTTGAAAAATAAAATAATTTCAATTTCAAATGATTTAAATGCTTGTTTAAAGAAGAATGATTGTTTGCAAAATAAGATTGATGCACATGTTTGCCATGCTAGGGTAGTATCTCACACTTCACCCCTTGCATGCTCTACTTCTTCTTTGATTAAAAATGATATAAATGTTTTAAAGAAGAATATTGATTGTTTGGGCTCCACTTTGAGCCAATGTGTTGTGGGCCATACACGTTTGGAAACTTTGTTTCGAAAGAAACAAGTTCCATCTTTTTATGCACACCCTCCACGGCATACACATGCTCCTCACGGACACACCGTCACATGTATGCTCATGTGTACTCTTGTACACATTGTGGACGTAAGGGCCAACTTGCTAAATTTTGTTTTGATAGATTACATAATGTAAATTTAGCAAATAAATTGTTTGGGTTAGAGAAGGGACTAACCCCATGGACCCAATAAGATGTGGGTACCAAAGACCCCCCTCCTTTGTTTAATGTAGGTGTGGGCTCTCGCATGACGTGAGAGTTGCGGTACCTTGGAGTGGATGCGTTCCGAGCTTCATGAAAATCATTTTGGATGCATCACTTTCAAGGGATGTTTGGTGGAGAAGACCACCATTTTTGGAGACAAGGGAAGTTGCCTTCTAGGTTTTGGTAACGATCCCTAACTCCTTATTATTGTTTACATGCTTTTCATATTCATTGTTTATAGCATGTTTTATTGTTTATTGATTATTATATCAATGCTATGCTTATTAGATCCTTGACATACATGCATAGCCTTTTGAGACACCCATGTTTAATATGGACCATTATTTTTGTGTTCTCACCATTTGTTTAGCTATCATGTTTATCATAGGTTTAATAACATGTGGATTTTCTTAATAATCATGTTTATGTTTATCATGATGATTTATATCTTGTTTTGATGTTTCATGATTTGAATATATTTTAAATGTTAGTTTTCATTAAGACTAGGATTTATACTTGTACATATAGTGGGCCACAAATAAATCTATATATGTTTGAGCTTGAATGCTTATTTGAACCCATTAGATGTGCTAGTATAGTCTAGTTTTGATGATCCATGCATTGTAAACTTGTATTCCTATTTTGGATTTGTTTATGTTTATGAGTTTTCATTTCATGTATATGTCCATTTTGCCAAAACTTTAAGATATACATGTGTACCCCTTGAGTCATTTTGTTGGCCCAAAGGCCTTCCACTCTAGTTTTGATGATGATTAACTCATGTAGTTATGTGTACTAATAATCTTGTGAGTTTAGTTTCAGATCATTAATCAAGTTATTAGTTGGTGAAAGCTTCCACACATCTTTCACAAGTTGATTCAAGAGCCCGAGCGTCAAAGATCATATATAGCACTTGCTCGGTGGATCAAGGAGTTTTGGGATCGAGTCGGCTTGGAGAATGCGCTCTACAAGAAGACTTCGGTACCATAGTTTAGCTTTGTGTTTAGATCCAAATTTGTAAAGATTAGAATAGTATGATAATGCTCAAGTTCACAACACACACGTTTCATGTTTTGAATATTGGTTTTTGGTTTTTCGGTTTTAGGTTTAACCGATCTTGGTTTTCATGAATAGATAGATCAAACAAGTTTACAAGGTTAATGTATATATGATTTGTTCTATATACATGCATGCTTTAATTTCCTAGACAAACTTAGTTTTGACTCCCTTATTCATGTGTTATATGTTTTGGTATTTTTATCAAAACATATTTTGGAATTAATGACAAAAACTATGATATATATTTGTTTCATGTATATTGGATTTCTATCCATATGCATCATGCTTCAAAGTGTTTAAATATCATGTTTTGAATTTGGAAGAGTCTTGAACAAAACGTATTTTCTATTCAAATCCAAGTTTTAGAAATACAGTTTTTGGTTTTTGATAAAATGATAAGACCACAAAAATAGTTCATATTGATTGATATTTGAGCTAAACTTTTTACTACATGTTTATATATCAATGCAAAATGATAAAACTATTTTTGGTGATTTTTAGAAATGATAAAAGAATTTTTAAATATGTTTCTAACCCAGTTTTCTGTTCCGGGCTTCACCAGTCGACTAAGTCAACTGACCAAGTCGACTAGGATGAAGTCGGTCGACCGGGCCGGTCGACCGACGTGCATAGATCTGTGCACGTTTGGAGACACTGGGACGGTCGACTGGCCGGGTCGCCGGGACTGAGAGCAGAGCTCTCTGTTTGTTTGGGTCGACCGGGGCGGTCGACCGGCAGCTACCAACGGCAGAAATTGACCGTTGGACGGTCGACCGGACCGGTCGACCGGCAGTGTATTTCTGGCATTTCTGCTGCCAACGGCTATATTTTTCTGGGGTCTATAAATACCCATTGAAAGAGTTTTTCTCTAAGATTTTTTTGTGCGAATTTTTCCTTACTCTCTGGTGTTTTCACAGCAATTAAAAGAGGTTTTTGGATTCAAATTGAACAATCTTTTGGTGTTTTTATTAGGGTTTGAAAAACCAAAGAAAAGGGATTTTGGGAAAAGTTTTTGTTTAAACTTCACTATCTTCATTTCTATTATTTCCCAAAGATTTTCTTTGAGTTGCTGGTTTCAAATCCCTTGGTTTTCTCCACACTTGAGCAAAAATCTACTATCTTTTCTATAGGATCTTTGTGTGTGAGAAAGAGATTGTTTGTGGTTGTTGTTTAGACCACCAAGTTAAAAACCCAATATTTACTTTGTGCCTTGCCCTCATTGTGTTGAAGAAGTTGTGCAATTGGGTTGTATCCCTCAAGTTGTGAGGTGATCCTTGTGTTTGCTTTGTGCTAATCCCTCGGTTGTGAGGTGATTGTTTGTTGGATTGGAGCTTGCCTCAAGGAGGAGGTTGTTGTTGTAAAGAGAGGAGTTGGGTACTCCTTGTGAGAGTCCTAGGTGGACTAGCTAGTGGATTGGAAATCCTTCGTGTGTCGAAGGCGGGGATGTAGAGCTGGGTGCTCGAACCTCGAAACACATCTTGTTTTTGCGCTTGATCCATTGACTCTCTCTATCTCTCTCTTACTTTGTGCCTTGCAAATATTCATATTGTGCATTCATTATTGCTTGGCTTGGTTGTGTGTGCATCATTTGTTGATTGCACTTAAGTGTATTGCATTTAGTTTTTTTTAATTTCCGCATTGAGTTGACTAGATTAGCATAATCACCTATTCACCCCCCCTCTAGGTGATCTTTCAATTGGTATCAGAGCTAGCGCTCCTGATATTTAGGTTTAACCACCTAGGAGTGAGATCTTGGTTTGCTAATCTTCATTTGCATTGTTCATTTGCACTCATTTAGTTTGCACTCATGGATAGCCCTCCTATGTTTGACCATATTAGACTTGATGTTTGGAAGGCCAATATGAGTAGCCATTTGAAAAGACTAGGACACCTAGTTTATCAAGCCTCCACTATGGAATCATTCCCTAATAGTAGCAAACATAAGAAGGCAAATGCATTAGCACTTAGAACACTTAGAGTATCTCTTAGTGAACATCTTTTACCGGTGTTTAATCATTATGACTCGGCTTTTGCAGTTTGGAGCTTATTGACGTCTCCCGAGCTTCCAAGGATTATCAACAAGATGAGGAGATCTAAGAGAGAAAAGTCCGAAGAGCATTGCTTCATGGTCCAAGGAAAAAACTCCCTTGAGGTACAATCGGACACTCAATTAGATGATAGCTCTAGTTCCTATTGCCATGGTTGTTTTGAAGTTCAAACTTTAAATTTGGAACTTGCTCAAAAGCTTGAAAATTTATTGGAAAAACACAATCTTTTGAAAGAGGACAACCTTGTTTTGAAAAATGAATTAAAGAATTTATGCTCTAATTTTGAATTGGTTTTGCAAGAGAAGGAAGAGATCACTAGTGAACGTGACTCACTAAGATCTCAACTAGACCTTGCTCTTAATGAGATTGAAGTTTTGAAAAGCAAAAATGATTGTGATGATGTTATGAAGCACAATGAGATTTTATCTTCAAATTGGATTTTACTTTTAAAGATAACCTTTCCTTGAAAAATAAAATTGATTCTATTACAAAAGAATTGGATTTGGTTTTGAAGAAAAATGAATCTTTGAAAATTGATATTGATACTCATGTGTGCCATGCTAGTATAGCTTCTTCTTCTTATAGCACACCTATTGCATGCTCCACCTTATCTTCCTCCATTGAAAATGATATAAATGTTTTTGAAGAAAAATGTTGAATGTTTGGGCTCCACTTTGAGCCAATGCACATTGAATCATACACGTTTGGAAACCTTGGTTCGCAAGAAACAAGGTCCATCTTTGCATGCTCACCCTTCACGGCATACACATGCTTTCCACGGTCACCACCATCGCACATATGCTCATGTATACACATGTACACATTGTGGCCGAAAAGGCCATCTTGCTAGATTTTGTTATGATCGTAACTATCATGAAAATTTAGCAACTAATCTTGTTTGGGTTAGAAAGGATACTAACCCCCGTGGACCCACAAAGAAATGGGTACCAAAGACCACCTCTATACTTTTTGATGTAGGTGGGAGCTCTCGCAAAACGTGAGAGTGTTGGTGCCTTGGAGTGGATGCGTTCCGTGCCTAAAGAGAACCATTTGGATGCTTCACTCTCAAGGAGATTTGGTGGAGGACCACCGTGGTTTGGAGAATTAGAGATGCACCTTCATCGGTTTTGGTATCATTCTCTAACTCCCATTTTTATTTGCATGCTTTTCATGTTCATCTATTTATAGCATGCCATGGTTTATTGTTCATTATGCTTATGCCATGCTTATTAGAATAGTGCATACATGTTTAGTTACTTGAGCACCCATGTTCTATATGGATCTATATTTAGTGTTCTCACCTTGTTTAAACTAACATGTATGCCCTAGATCTAATGCACATGCATATGCATTATGACCATTTGGATGTTTATGATTTTTGTTCTTATTGAATCATGTTTCATTATTTCATGATTAGTGTGATATTTGCCATGTTTATTAGACTTATGCTTTACATGATTAGTTGTTGAGACACCCATGTTTAGTATGGACCCATATTTTGTGTTCTCCTTATGTTTAGCTATCATGTTAATCATAGTTCTAATGCACATGTCTTTGTCATGCTAGTCATATGGTTGACTATGATTTTTTTGTTTTAATAATTCATGTTTTGATAATTAACATGTATTGTAATAGTTTAACAATGGTGATGTGTTGTATGATTTCTAATTTTGCCACATGTTTTGAGTTTATAGGCTATTATGTATTTCTTGATTCTAATAGCATGTGGATTTTCTTCATGATCATTTTTATGTCTTTCATGTTGATTTATATCCCGTTGTGTGCTTAATGATTTGATTACTTGTTTAGATGTTAGTTTTCATTAAGACTAGAATTTATACTTGTACATGTAGTGGGACACAAATAAGCATTTATATATGTTTGGGCTTGATTGCTTATTTGAACCCATTAGATGTGCTAGTATAGTCTAGTTTTGATGATTCATGCATTTTAAACTTGTATTCCTATTTTTGGATTTGTTTTATGTGTGTGAGTTTTCATTTCATGTATATGTTTATTTGCCGAACCTTAAGATATACATGTATACCCTTTAAGTCATTTGCCTTTCATGCAAATCTATATATATGGACTCAATTGTGTTTAAGGATATGTATGTATACTTATTGTGTTGACAATTCATACATATACCTTGAAATGAAATTAGTTTTGGTGAAAATCTAGTTTTTCTTGATTTCGTGTTTATTTTCTTAACATCATGTATATGTCTATCTTATCCAAAATATTGATTATACATGTACATCCTTGAGCCACGTGCCTTCATGCATATATTTTTGTGGACTCATTATGTTTAGGATATATATGTATACTTTAGTTTGTATATGACATACATATGCCTTGAAGTTTAAATCGTTTGGATGAATTTCATGTTTGCTAAGTGATTTCACATTTATAATGAATCTCTTGTTTTTAAGATGATTTCAATTGGTGATTTCACATCTTAGATGAATTTCATGTTTTCAAGGAATTTCATATGAGCTTATTGAATATTTTCATGTCGATATGTGTCACATTTTACCTGTACACTCACTTTATTAGTTTACTCATGATTTGTTTTCATGAGAATTTAAATGAGCTTTATGGACTTTGAGTGTTTAGTGATCATGTGATTTACATGTGTTTCATGAAAAATAATTGTGTTTTATTCCTCACTTGAAGGATTTCGTACTAGTTTTTAAAGTTTTTTTTTCCTATACTAGTTCGTATTCTTCACTATGGTAGAGATTTTCAAACAAAGCTTATTTTCAAATCAATTTTTGAAAACCCCTACCATCTATGGGAGGATGGATGGGAGATCATGTTCATGCATGCTTTATAATGAAAATCATTTAAATCTTGAACCATGATTGGAGGTATAGTGATATGAGATATACATTTGATATTATTGTTATTATAATTGGTATCAATCTTGACATTTCTTGTATACTCATATATATTTTGTATGTATGTATGCTTTCATTCCATGAATATCAATTTCTATTGGTATCTATCTTTCATACATATATATGTTTTATTTGTGCTTATTATATCCCTATATCTTTAAGCACAAAACCTTGTTTATGCTAGTGCTTGAGCTTTAATTTTGTTTCAATTGATTACTTTTAAATTGGTATCAAGATGCTACTCTTTGACATATTTTTCAGTTGGTACCTTAATTGATTGTCACCCTAATTGACTTTGTTTTTGTTTTAGACAAAAAGGGGGAAAATATTATTTTTATTGATTCATTGTTTCGAACAAAAAGGGGGAAAATATTTAATTGATTTTCAATTGATATTGTTTTTGCTTTTACCTCTTATTAAAGATTGATTCCTTGTATTAAAAAGAAAGAACATTTTGTTTGGTTTTTACCCCTTTGTGATGATTGACAAAAAGGGGGAGAAGAATTTGGGTTTATATATGCATGTTTTTGTTTTGCATATATTAAGTTTAATTTAGTTTAATTTTAATTGGTATCTAAAGCATGTTTTGTAATTGGATGTTTTGTAATTGGTATCTAGAGTGTAATTGGTATCTAGAGCATGTTTTGTTTTAAGCATTCATTGGAATTGGTATCTAGAGCATATTTTTTTTGAACATTTCATTGGTATCTAGAACCCTTTATTGTTTATGCTTAGATATGCATGTTTCATGTTTCATGTTTAAAGAGCTTTATTGCATATTCATTATGTTTATTTGTTATGCATGAGTTAAGGGGGAGCTTCTTTAAAGCTTAACTTTAATCCATGCATATATAACTCCATGAGTTTTGTCATCATCAAAAGGGGGAGATTGTTGGCCCAAAGGCCTTCCACTCTAGTTTTGATGATGATTAACTCATGTAGTTATGTGTACTAATAATCTTGTGAGTTTAGTTTCAGATCATTAATCAAGTTATTAGTTGGTGGAAGCTTCCACACATCTTTCACAAGTTGATTCAAGAGCCCGAGCGTCAAAGATCATATATAGCACTTGCTCGGTGGATCAAGGAGTTTTGGATCGAGTCGGTTTGAAGATTACGCTCTACAAGAAGACTTCGGTACCATAATTTAGTTTTGTATTTAGATCCAAATTTGTAAAGATTAGAATAGTATGATAATGCTCAAGTTCACAACACACACGTTTCATGTTTGAATATTGGTTTTTAGTTTTTCGGTTTTAGGTTTAACCGATCTTGGTTTCATGAATAGATAGATCAAAACAAGTTTACATGGTTTAATGTATATATGATTTGTTCTATATACATGCATGCTTTAATTTCCTAGACAAACTTAGTTTTGACTCCCTTATTCATGTGTTATATGTTTTGGTATTTTTAACAAAACATATTTTGGAATTAATGACAAAAACTATGATATATATTTGTTTCATGTATATTGGATTTCTATCCATATGCATCATGCTTCAAAGTGTTTAAATATCATGTTTTTGTATTTGGAAGAGTTTTTGACAAAAACTTTTTCTATTCAAAATCCAAGTTTTAGAAAATACAGTTTTTGGTTTTTGATAAAAATGATAAGACACAAAAATAGTTCATATTGATTGACATTTGAGCTAAACTTTTTACCACATGTTTATATATCAATGCAAAATGATAAAACTATTTTTGGTGATTTTTAGAAATGATAAAAGAATTTTTAATATGTTCTAACCCAGTTTTCTGTTCCGGGCTTCACCAGTCGACTAAGTCAACTGACCAAGTCGACTAGGATGAAGTCGGTCGACCGGGCCGGTCGACCGACGTGCACAGATCTGTGCACGTTTGGAGACACTAGGACGGTCGACCGCCGGGTCGACCGGGACTGAGAGCAGAGCTCTCTGTTTGTTTGGTCGACCGGGGGTCGACCGGCAGCTGCTGCCAACGGGCAGAAATTGACCGTTGGACGGTCGACCGGACCGTCGACCGGCAGTGTATTTCTGGCATTTCTGCTGCCAACGGCTATATTTTTCTGGGGTCTATAAATCCCCATTGGAAAGAGTTTTTCTCTAAGATTTTTTTGTGCGAATTTTTCCTTACTCTCTGGTGTTTTCACAGCAATTAAAAGAGGTTTTTGATTCAAATTGAACAATCTTTTGGTGTTTTTATTAGGGTTTGAAAAACCAAAGAAAAGGGATTTTGGAAAAAGTTTTTGTTTAAACTTCACTATCTTCATTTCTATTATTTCCCAAGATTTCTTTGAGTTGCTGGTTTTAAATCCCTTGGTTTTCTCCACACTTGAGCAAAAATCTACTATCTTTTCTATAGGATCTTTGTGTGTGAGAAAGAGATTGTTTGTGGTGTTGTTTTAGACCACCAAGTTAAAAGCCCAATATTTGCTTTGTGCTTGCCCTCATTGTGTTGAAGAAGTTGTGCAATTGGGTTGTATCCCTCAAGTTGTGAGGTGATCCTTGTGTTTGCTTTGTGCTAATCCCTCGGGTTGTGAGGTGATTGTTTGTTGGATTGGAGCTTGCCTCAAGGAGGAGGTTGTTGTTGTAAAGAGAGGAGTTGGGTGCTTCTTGTGAGAGTCCTAGGTGGACTAGCTAGTGGATTGGAAATCCTTCGTGTGTCGAAGGCGGGGATGTAGAGCTGGGTGCTCGAACCTCGAAACACATCTTGTTGTTTGCGCTTGATCCATTGACTCTCTCTATCTCTCTCTTACTTTGTGCCTTGCAAATATTCATATTGTGCATTCATTATTGCTTGGCTTGGTGTGTGTGCATCATTTGTTGATTACACTTGAGTGTATTGCATTTAGTTTTTTTTAATTTCCGCATTGAGTTGACTAGATTAGCATAATCACCTATTCACCCCCCTCTAGGGATCTTTCACATTTGCCTTTCATGCAAATCTATATATATGGACTCAATTGTGTTTAGGGATATGTATGTATACTTTTTGTGTTGACAAATCATACATATACCTTGAAATGAAACTTTTTTTTTTGAAAATTTAGTTTTTCATGTTTCCATGTGTTTGTTTAACTTCTTGTATTGTCCATTTTATCCAAATTATTGTTATACATATACATTCTTTTGAGCCATGTGCCTTCATGCATATATCTTTGTGACTCGTTGTGTTTGGATATGTATGTATACTTTAATTTGTATAAGACATACATATACCTTGAAGATTAAATAGTTTAATGATTTTCATGTGTTCATGTTTCAAGAAATATTAAGCTTATTGCCTATCTTTCATGATTATGATCTTCACATCTTACTTGTACACTCACTTTTCATGTTTACTCATGTTTTGTTTTCATGAGTTCTATATGTGCTTTATTGACTTGAGTGTTGAATATCATGTTTCATGAAAAATAATTTTGTTTTATTCCTTGCTTGAAGGATTTCGTACTAGTTTATAAATTTTCCTTTTAACTAGTTGCGATATTTTTCATTTTGGTAGAAGTTTTCAAATATACTTTATTTTAAAATCTATTTTTGAAAACTCCTACCTTCAATGGGAGGTTGGATGGGAGATCATGCTCATGTAAGCCTTATAGTGAAAATCATTTTAAAACTTGAACATGATTGGGTGGTAGTTATATGATGTATACACTTGATCATTATTGTTGTTTCAATTGGTATCATTGAACTCTTTTAATTGGTATCAATTTTGACTTTTATTGTATACTCATATATGTTGTATATATGTATGCTTTCATTTCAAAGAATATCAATTTCAATTGGTATCTATTTTCCATACATATATATGTTTGTATTTATGCTAAGCTGAGCTTCAACTTTGTTTCAATTGATTCAATTTCAATTGGTTTCTTAAACAAGCTTATGCATGTGTTTTGTTGGTATTTCATAAAGGGGGAGAAAATTTCGATTTTCATGTTTACAATTGGTATTTGTATTTCCACTCCCTTACTTTATGATAGAAAATAAAATTTTTAAATTGATATCATATACTTAAAAAGAAATCTCCTTTTGATATCAAGATGTTTATTTGAATGTTTTTAAAAAAAATTTGGTATCTCAAATTTTGTTTAAAAAAAAAAATTCAAAAGTTTTGATTTGTATTGCCTATATGCAAGGAGAGCTTAACATCTCTTCTACATATAAATTCATGATGAGTGTATCTTGTATTGAAAAGCTTGACAATCTTTTCTTTATGTGGTACACGTGTGTAGGGGGAGCTTCACATCTCCTCTTATGCATTGCATAGTGTATGTTGCTAGCCCAAAGGCCTATCACCTAGTTTTGATGATGATCAACTCATGAAGTTATGTTTACTAATGATCTTGTGTTTAAATAGTGACAGATTCATTATCAAGATCTTAGTAGGTGCATAGCTCAACAAAGGATAAAATGTGAAGATTTGGAGCTAGCACGGTGTGATCCAAGGAGCTTTTGGATCAAGCTTGGACAAGTCAAGAAGATGAGAAGCCTTCAAGTGAAGACTTCAAGAAGATGAAGACTGTGTCTAGGTATAAGATTTTTATGTTTTAGATAAAATGTAAAGGATAGAGTATTGGTGGATTGCTCAAGTTATATATCACACACACACTCTGATTTAGTTTCTTTTTCATAAAAAAAAAATTTTAGAAAAGATTTTTTCTTTGTGATAAAATACTATTTTGGTTTTTGGTATTTCTCATATACATATCTTTAAACCAAAACCAAGTTTAGAGCTTAATGACAAAAACATAGATATTTCATTATGATTGTGTAGTAGATCATATCCATACACACTATACTTTAAAAGTATAACTTGTTTTCGTATTTGGTGATGTTTTGGAAAAATAAAGTTTTGGAAAAACAAGTTTTTGAAAAATACAAGTTTTCATTTGAGCCAATATTTCCTATTACAAAAATAGTCCAATCTTTTATAACATGCCTTGATTTTGTGCAAGCATGTTTGATTATCAAAGTATATTGGTTAAACTATTTTTGTAGATTTTTTAAGTATTTTATAGGATTTTATTTGAGCCAAAAAGACTAACTTTTTAATCCCAGAAAACAGTTTCCAGGCTTCAGCAAGTCGACTGTATAGTCGACTTGGCCTGAAGTCGGTCGACCGGCTCGGTCGACCGACGTGCACAGACGTGCACGCCTTTGTGCACTGGAGGACGGCCGACCGTGCCGGTCGACCGATCCGGAGAGCTCTGCTCTCTGGAAATTTCGGCCGACCGTACGGGTCGACCGACAGAGAGTTCTACTTTCTGCTCCAGTGGCTCGGTCGACCCGCGGTCGACCGTGGCTCCAACGGTCGAATTTCTGACCGTTCGCGGTCGACCGGTGGGTCGACCGGCAGCTCTGACAGAGCCCCAACGGCTAGTTTTCCAGACTCTATATAAAGGGTCATTTGGGGCTGTTTTCTTTAAGATTTGGAGATTATTTTAGAGCCAGTTTTTCCCACTCTTTTCAGAAGTTTTTCTCCACAAAATAGAGAGCAAATACTTCCAATCAAAAGGGAAGATTTTATCAAGAGTGTTTAAAGTGATTCTTTGAGTTTCCTCCACCATTCTCTTCCTTGCTTTTCTCACACAAACACTTGAGCATCCATTGATTATTCATTCTATAGGAGTGTTGTAGTGAGAGTGCTTTAGGTGATCAAAGTGTGTGATCACCAAAGATCTTTTCTTTGTACTTTGAGGAGACGGGCAAGTGTGCTCGTGGTGGTTTAGAGTTCGGTTGCGAACTCTTGTTTGAGGTGCGGCCTCGGCGAGCGGTGGCTTGCGTGTGTATAGGACTAGGGAGTCCGAGGGCTTGTAGGTGTTGCGGCACCGAGGAGAGATCCATTGGGATCTTGCATAGTGGAAATCCTTCGCGTGTCGAAGGCGGGGATGTAGAGCAAGTGTGCTCGAACCTCGAAACAAATCCCTTGTGTTTGCGATTGCTCACTCTCTCTATCTCCTTGTTTATATCTTGCATTACTTATCTTGTCTTTACCTTTATATGCATGATATATTCCTTGTGCTCATATTGATATATTGCTTGGGATTGTTGACTAACACTTGTATTCAACCAAGAGAGCCAACGCGGCACCTCAACCATTCAAGGGAATCTAGAGGAATTTGTCCAGAGCCCTTCACGAGGAATTCGGCAACACTCTTGGTTATACGTGGTGTTTAGTGTAAAAGTTTTTATTTGGTCATAATTGTTTTAGCTTCCGCATTATTTGGCATTTAGTGACCATTAGATTAGCCATCACCTATTCACCCCCCTCTAGGTGAACTTCAATTGGTATCAGAGCTTGGTACTCTGATTTGGGTCTTACAACCTAGAGTTAAAGATCCTCATTTTTAGGCTAATCACAATATTTTGTACACACACCATGGACTTCATGTCACCACCCATGTTTGACATTGTTAACATCCATATATGGAAGGTGAAGATGTCCTTGTACCTCAAAGCCCTAGGTTATCATGTTTATCTTGCCATCACTAATAATGATTTTTGTTTATATGGTAAGAATATTGAGGCTAATGCAAAAGCCCTTAATGCTTTAAAGTCTACCCTAGATGTTTATTTATCTAGAGTTTCTAACTTTGATTCGGCTTTTGTAGTTTGGAACACCCTCATCTCCCTCGGCGAAAATGATCAATACCATGCGGGGAGCGATTCGGATGTTGGAAGACGCCACCTCCAACAAGTGCTATATGGTCCAAGGGGATAACCCCCTGAGGTAACTACCGAATCCGAGGATGAGGACATATTATATGATGAGCTTACTACTTTTTGCCAATTATTGCTTGAGAAATATGACATGATTAAAAAGGAAAATAAAAATTTAAAAAAGAAAGTTGATTGCATGCATATAGAACAAGATTCTTTTAAATCTAATATTGCATGTTTAGAAAAAGAAAATGAAGATTTGAATAATGAAAATGTTTCCCTCATGTCTAAGTTAAATGATTATGTGAAGGGAACACTATTTTGAAAGATAAAATCATTTTGGTGGAAAACAAAGGAAATTGTTTTTCAAGAAAATTCTTGTTTAAAAGAAAAAATTATTTCAAAAGAAAAGAAACAAGAAAATGTTTTTAAAAGAAAAAGGAAAATGATTCTATATCTCACCTTTCTCTACATGCCACCATTGAAGATAGTGAGATAGAACTTTTGAAAAATAAAATAGATAGTTTGAGTTCAACTTTGAACTCGTGTGCATGTAACCATACTAGGTTGGAGTCCTTGTTTTCAAAAAAATAAACTCCACACATTCATGCACATCATTCTCATCATGCTTATGTTGCACGTCATGATCACCCAACACACATAAGCATCATAAGGTGTACAAGTGTACACATTGTGGCCGCAAAGGCCATTTAGCAAAATTTTGTTTTGATAAGTTGCATGTTTTAAATTTTGCTAATAAAATGTTTGGGTTCCTCAACACAATGCTAACCCCCGTGGACCCAAGAAAAAATGGGTACCAAAGTCCCCACCTTTTGTATTTGATGTAGGTGAGGGCTCTCACAAAACGTGAGAGGATTGGTGCCTTGGTAGTGGATGCAATGGACTTTATGGACACATCTTAGACGCATCACTATCAAGGAAGCTTGGTGGGATAACCACCATATTTGGAGCTTTGGAGTTGGTAACAATCTCTAAACTCCTACTTTTTATGTACATACTTCTTTCATTTGATTATCATGCAGCATGTTCATGTTATTTTTTTTTTATGTGCTTCATGTGGTAAAATCTAGTTTAAATGTAGTTTTTATCAAAACTTGAATTTATACATGTACAAATAGTGAGAACAAATTGATTCATATATGTTTGCACTTCATGCTCATTTGTACCCACTATATGCATATGTATAGCCTAGTTTTGATGATTCTTTCATTTACACTTGTTTTACCAATTTTCGTGTTTTACTTCATGTATATGTATCTTTTATTCAAATCTAAAATATACATGTATATCCATTTTGAGTCTCTTGCCTTCATGCAAATACTATTAATAGACTCGTTTTATGTTTGGGATATGTATGTGTATTGTTAGGATTGGATAAATCATACATATACCTAGAAGTGTGCTTTGTTTTAATGAAAAATGAATTTTCATATTTGTTTGATTAAAAAATGATACACTTTTTGAGCTTCAATGACTATTTTCATGTAAATGCTATATACATGATTCTTGTACACTCACACTTTATTTCTTTTGTCATGACTTTGTTTCATGAACATATTTTTGAGCTTCATAGATCGAGTGTCAATTCTTGTATTTGGTATGATTCATGAAATACATATGCTTGATTTCATGTTTTGAAGGATCTTTAACTAGTTTTTCAAAAATTTTTAACTAGTTATTGTTCTTCATTTAGTAGTGATTTTCAATGCTAAATATTTTCAAATCTAATTTTGAAAACCCCTACCATCAATGGGAGGTTGGATGGGAGATCATAGTCATTATGCTTTAAAATGAAAATCATTCAAAACTTGAAATATGAAGGGTGATAGTTATGAGATATACACTTGATCTTATTATTATGTCAATTGGTATCATTGACTCTTTCAATTGGTATCTAAATTGATAATTTTGTATATACTCATATTTTATTTTCTTATATATATGTATCAATTTCAATTGGTATACTCATTTCATACATATATATGATTTTCATGTGCTTAACCTTCAATTGTTTCACATTTTTAAAAGCACAAAGTTTATGATGAAAAATAAAAAAAATTTTGATCATTATGTTTGTTATTGGTATCAATATGTTTCAACTTCATATTTGTCAAATTTCAATTGGTATCAATATGATTTACAATAATGATTATTTTCATTTTGGTATCTTAAAATTTGTTTGTTTTACAAAATCTCTGATACCTTTAAAATTTTGTTTAGAAAAATTAGAAAAAATTCAAAATTTTTTGTATTTCCTATATGCAAGGAGAGCTTAACATCTCTCTTACATATACATTCATGTTGAGTATATTATAAATTGAGGAGCTTGACAACTCTTCTTATATGATATACATGTGTAGGGGGAGCTTCACATCTCCTCTTATGCATTACATAATATGTGTTATGTGAGTTAGGGCTTGTCATCCCTTCTTCATGTAATGCATATGTGTAGGGCTAACTTAGCGTCTTCCTCTTCATGAATGTATATCGCATATAAATCTTTATTGATTGATTTGTATTACCCCTTCTTGATCTCTTTGTTTTTGACAAAAAGGGAGAAAAATTGTTTGATTTGATTTTACTTTGAACCCTTTGTTGATGATTGACAAAAAGGGGAGAAGTATTTGAGTTTATATGCATGTTTTCATTGCTTAAAGGGGAGAAGTATTTGTCTTCCTTGTTAGTTATGCATATATGTTTTGTATTGCAACTAGGAGAAAAAGGATTTCATGTTTTATCTCCATACATTGCATTCATGTTTATGAGCTTCATTGCATATATTTATTATTTTGTGTTATGCATGAGTTAAGGGGGAGCTTCTTTGAAGCTTTACTTTAATCCATGCATATATAACTTCATGAGTTTTGTCATCATCAAAAAGGGGGAGATTGTTGGCCCAAAGGCCTATCACCCTAGTTTTGATGATGATCAACTCATGAAGTTATGTTTACTAATGATCTTGTGTTTAAATAGTGACAGATTCATTATCAAGATCTTAGTAGGTGCATAGCTCAACAAAGGATAAAATGTCAAGATTTGAAGCTAGCACGGTGTGATCCAAGGAGCTTTTGGATCAAGCTTGGACCAAGTCAAGAAGATGAAAGCCTTCAAGTGAAGACTTCAAGAAGATGAAGACTTGTGTCTAGGTATAAGATTTTATGTTTTAGATAAAATGTAAAGGATAGAGTAGTTGGTGGATTGCTCAAGTTATATATCACACGCACACTCTTGATTTAGTTGTCTTTTCATAAAAAAAAAATTTTAGAAAAGATTTTTTTCTTTGTGATAAAATACTATTTTGGTTTTTGGTATTTCTCATATACATATCTTTAAACCAAAACCAAGTTTAGAGCTTAATGACAAAACCATAGATATTTCATTATGATTGTGTAGTAGATCATATCCATACACACTATGCTTTAAAAGTATATCTTGTTTTTGTATTTGGTGATGTTTTGGAAAAACAAAGTTTTGGAAAAACAAGTTTTTGGAAAATACAAGTTTTCATTTGAGCCAATATTTCCTATTACAAAATAGTCCAATCTTTTATAACATGCCTTAATTTTGTGCAAGCATGTTTGATTATCAAGTATATTGGTTAAACTATTTTGTAGATTTTTAAAGTATTTTATGGGATTTTATTTGAGCCAAAAAGACTAACTTTTTAATTCCAGAAAACAGTTTCCAGGCTTCAGCAAGTCGACTGTATAGTCGACTTGGCCTGAAGTCGGTCGACCGGCTCGGTCGACCTACGTGCACAGATGTGCACGCCTTTGTGCACTGGAGGACGGCCGACCGTGCCAGTCGACCGATCCGGAGAGCTCTGCTCTCTGGAAATTTCGGCCGACCGTATGGGTCGACCGACAGAGAGTTTTACTCTCTGCTCCAGTGGCTCGGTCGACCCGGCGGTCGACCGTGGCTCTAACGGTCGGATTTCTGACCGTTGGCGGTCGACCGGGCGGGTCGACCGACAGCTCTGACAGAGCCCCAATGGCTAGTTTCCAGACTCTATATAAAGGGTCATTTGGGGGCTGTTTTCTTTAAGATTTGGAGATTGTTTTAGAGCCAGTTTTTCTCACTCTTTTCAGAAGTTTTTCTTCACAAAATAGAGAGCAAATACTTCCAATCAAAAGGGAAGATTTTATCAAGAGTGTTTAAAGTGATTCTTTGAGTTTTCCTCCACCATTCTCTTCCTTGCTTTTCTCACACAAACACTTGAGCATCCATTGATTATTCATTCTATAGGAGTGTTGTAGTGAGAGTGCTTTAGGTGATCAAAGTGTTGTGATCACCAAAGATCTTTTCTTTATACTTTGAGGAGACAGGCAAGTGTGCTCGTGGTGGTTTAGAGTTCGGTTGCAAACTCTTGTTTGAGGTACGGCCTCGGCGAGCCGGTGGGCTTGCGTGTGTACGGGACTAGGGAGTCCGAGGGCTTGTAGGTGTTGCGGCACCGAGGAGAGATCCATTGGGATCTTGCATAGTGGAAATCCTTCGTGTGTCGAAGGCGGGGATGTGGAGCAAGTGTGCTCGAACCTCGAAACAAATCCCTTGTGTTTGCGATTGCTCACTCTCTCTATCTCCTTGTTTATTTTCTTGCATTACTTATCTTGTCTTTACCTTTATATGCATGATATATTCCTTGTGCTCATATTGATATATTTCTGGGATTGTTGACTAACACTGTATTCCACCAAGAGAAACAGCGCGGCACCTCAACCCATTCAAGGGGAATCTAGAGGAGTTTGTCCAGAGCCCTTCACGGGGAATTCAGCAACACTCTTTGGTTATACGTGGTGTTTAGTGTAAAAGTTTTTATTTGGTCATAATTGTTTTTAGCTTCCGCATTATTTGGCATTTAGTGACCATTAGATTAGCCATCACCTATTCACCCCCCCTCTAGGTGAACCTTCATATGTTATGTGAATTAGGGCTTGTCATCCCTCCTTCATGTAATGTATCTATGTAGGAAGCTTCACATCTTCCTCTTCGTGAATGTATATAGCATATAACATTTATTTGATTGATTTATGTTTACTTTCAATTGGAATCAAGATGCTACATTGACATATTTTCAATTGATATCTTAATTGATTGTCACCCCTATTTGGTTTTGTTTTGTTTTAGACAAAAATGGGAGAACATTTTTTATTAACTCTTTATTGATTCATTGTTTCGAACAAAAAGGGGAGAAAAAAATTTATTGATTTGGTTTTGCTTTTACCCCTTATTGATGATTGTTTCTTTGTATTAAAAAGGGGAGAAGATTTTGTTTTGTTTTGATTGTTTACCCCTTTATTGATGATTGCCAAAAGGGGGAGAATTATTTGAGAGTTTAACATGCATTATATAAAACTCAAAGTCTTTCTCAAATAGAGAAGATGTTTTTAATATGCATGATTGGTACATTTTTATATATGCATATTTATGTTTTGCATATATTAAGTTTAATTTAGTTTAATTTTAATTGGTATCTAGAGCATGTTTTGTTTTTGAACATTTCATTGTGTATCTAGAGCCTTTTTATTGTTTATGCATTTCTATGCATTCATGTTTAAGAGCCTTCATTACATATTCATTATATTTATTTGTTTATGCATGAGTTAAAGGGGAGCTTCTTTGAAGCTTAACTTTAATCCATGCATATATAACTCCATGAGTTTTGTCATCATCAAAAAGGGGGAGATTGTTGGCCCGGAGGCCTTCCTCTCTAGTTTTGATGATGATTAACTCATGTAGTTATGTTTACTATTTCTTGTGATTTTAGTTTCAGATCTTTGATCAAGATATTAGTTGGTGATTGCTTCAAAAAGATGAGTTTGGAAGCCTTCACTTGGTGATTCCCGTGCCCGAGTTTCAAGATCACTCATTTGCACTCGGTGGATCACGGTTTGGATCGAGTCAACTTGAAGATGGAAGATCGTCAAGAAGACTTAGGTATCCTAGTTTAGTTTAGTGTATTTTAGATCTATGTGTAAAGATAAGAATAGTTGATATGCTCAAGTGCACAACACACACAAGTTTTATGTTTGGATATTAGTTTTTCGGTTTTTAGTTTAACCGATATTTGTTTTCATGAATAGATTGATCAAACAAGTTTAATTGCTTTATGTATAGTAGATGTATTCTTTCTATACATGCATGCTTAACTTTTAAACAACTTATTTTGACTATCCTATTCATGTATTGAAAAATACAAGTTTGATAAAATACAAGTTTTGGTTTTTGATAAAAAAGATAAGACACAAAAATAGTTTCATATGCTTGATATTTGAGCTAAACTTTTTATCACATGTTTATATATCAATGCAAAATGATAAAACTATTTTTGGGGATTTTTAGAAGAGATAAGAATTTTCTAAATATTTTTAACAAGTGTTTCTGACCCAGAACAGTGGCTGACAGGCCAGTTCGGCCGACCGCACGGTCGACCGAACCAAGGGCCAGTCGACTCAGCGGTCGACCGACGTGCACAGCCTTGTGCACGTCTGGCAGCACAGTGCGTCGGCCGACCGGGCGGCCGACCGGATCAGAGAGCCTTGCTTTCTGTATCTGGGCGGTCGACCGAGCGGCCGACCGGAGCAGAAAGTCTGCTCTCTGTATCTGGGCGGTCGGCCGGGCGGTCGACCGTTTTGCCCCAACGGTCACATTTCTGACCGTTGGCGGTCGGCCGGGCCGCCGACCGCAGGCCTGTCAGGCTGACAAATCAGCCTAACGGCTAGTTTTATTTTGGGGCTATAAATACTCATTGCATGGCTTGTGTTTTTAACTAAGTTTTCATGAGCTAAAATTTCTCTCCTTTCTTTGTGTTTAAAACAAGTTTTCAAAAGGTTTTAGAGCTTCAAAAGATCAATCTTATTTGTTTTAGAGTTTTTGGAAAAATCAAAGAAAATAGAAATTGGGAGATTTGTATTGGTTTTCATTTCTATCTTTTGCAAGAGTTTTCCCAAGTGTTTTTTTTTTGATTTCTTGTTTTTCAAACTCTAGTTTTTCCACACTTGAGCTATCTTCTTTCCTAATCTATTTAGGATCTTTTGTTTGTGGAAAGAGAAGTGTTTGAGGTTGATTAAGCCTACAAGTTGTAAACCCTCCTTTATTTGTGTATCCCTCTTTGGTAGAGGTTGATCGGAGTGGTATTGGTTTGGATCCCTCTTCGGCAGAGGTGATTGTGTTTGTTGTTGGCTACGGGCCTTATCCCTCTTCTGTAGAGGTGGATTGTGGTTGTATTGCCTCGGTGGCATTGTAAGGTTGAGAGAGGAGTTCGGTACTCCTATATTGGATTGGAAATCCTTCTCGGCGAAGGCGGGGACGTAGAGCTAGGGGCTCGAACCTCGAAACATATCCTTATGTTTGCGTTTGATCCATTATCTCTAAACTCTCTCTCTTTACATTTGTGCAAAGCATCATTCATTCATTCATATCATATATTGCTTGCATTTGTGCCTTGCATATTTCATATTGCTATATCTTGTTTATGCTTGGTTTGTTTGTGTGTGCCTCACTTATACTTAACCACAAGAGCTTCATATAGCACCTCAACTCATATCTAGGGGAATCAAGAGGAGTTAGTCCAGAGCCCTTCACGGGGAATTCTGCTACACTTGTTGGTTGTATTAAGTGATTGCAAAATTTGTTTTAACTTTCACATTTAGCGCATTTAGTTTATAGATTAGCATTATCACCTATTCACCCCCCCTCTAGGTGATTTACAATTGGTATCAGAGCCTACGCTCCTGATACTTAGGCTTAACATCCTAGGAGTGAGATCCTTGTTTGCTAATCTTGTTTGCATTTGCTTGTTTGCACACATATAGTTTGGACCCATGGACTTTATGACCCCACCTATGTTTGACCCTTCCAACATCATTGTTTGGAAGATTAGGATGTCCGTTTACTTACAAACCCTAGGACATAAGGTTCACCTTGCCATTACCAAGGAATCCTTCCTTAGTGATAGCAAGCATATAGAGGCTAATGCACTTGCCCTAAAGGCCATTAGAAGCACGCTTTCAAAAGAATATCTTATGCATGTTTCTAATCTTGATTCTGCTTTTGTAGTGTGGAACAAGTTGACAACAACCACCACCTCCGAGCTTCAAGTGCCAATCCAACAAGAGGAGGAGACTAGTGGAGAATCCGATTCACAATGCTATACGGTCCAAGGGAATGACTCCCTTGAGGTACAATCGGAAACTCAACTAGATAGTTTAGATGCTAGTTCTTCATATGATGACTATGATGCCCATGCTTTAAATGAAGAACTATCTATTATGTGTGAAAAATTGATTGAAAAATATAAAGTTTTGAAAAAGACTAGTCTAGGTCTTGGAAAAGAAAATAAAAATTTGCATTCTAGACTTGACAAGATTTTGCAAGAGAAGGTTAAGGTCTATAATGAAAGGGATTCATTGAGATCTCAATTAGACCTTGCACTTAAAGAAATTGAATTTTTAAAATCTAAAAATAATTGTCATGTTATTTTGAAGAAAAATGAAAACTTGTCTACAAAAATTGATTTTGTTTTAAAAGAGATTGTTGTTTTGAAAAATAAAATGATGGGTTCTAACATCTAACATCTATCTTGATGGCTCATGATGATGGGTTCTAACATCTATCTTGCTAATTTGCTAACCAAGCTAACTCTCTTATTTCATGCTTTCTTTTATGATTTAATGATCTAATATTTGTATTAGTTTGCTCTTGATGCAAGTTTGAATGTGAAGAACCATCTTATTTGCCATGCTTTGTACAACTCTTGAAGCCAAAGATTAGTGATGGCTAAGGATCCATGTGAGGCAACTATCACTAAGAGGTTAGCATGATTAGTGGAGCAATTAGTAGTTAGTAATCATGAGTTTTCTTTTATAGTTCTTTTCCTTCTTGTTATTTTGTTTTAAAAAATATTTTCCAAACCTCTTCTCATTTCATTTGCTTTTATCATTTTTCTATTTTCTTCTCCACCTATCACCTCAATATTTCTTTTCTTTTCTTTTTTCATTCTTTAAACAAAGAAGAACAGTTAACAACCGATGTGAATAAAAACTATTAATGCTTCTATCGCCTCCCATCCCTGTGGATTCGACCCGTTGAGCCAATGCTATAACGGAAGTATCGAGGGAACATTAGCACTGTTGCTTTTCATTGATTTTATAAAACACATACACATTTTCGAGTGCTGGTTCCGCTCCGATCAAATTTGGGCGCCGTTGCGGGGGACGAGAATGGTTTTGATTTCACGTTTTTGTTAACATTTTCTTCTCTGTCTTTGTGTGTAGGATAATCTTTACAGGAGCTTAACATTGCATAACAAACACTAGCTTTGCATCTCCCTGCTCTAGAAAGCAGGAACCCAGCTTCTAAAGAAAAGCCGCGCAAACGCGACTTTTGTCGTAGTAACGCAGCGATTTTGTGATAATTGTGTATCTTATTGTGCTGGCCTGTATTCATTGTAATAGCTAGTTGATTTGTACTAGTACTTTCCTACTTTGATGGCCTACACACTACAATAAATTAAAGAACTAAAATACGGTATTTGGACGCTTTTAAAATGGTTTAGACATTTTCATTTAGGCACGTGTCAATTCAATTCCAATATACTGTATTTTGTTCTGTTATTGTGATCTGGACTGAGGTGTACATATGGCATTGCATATAGCATAGGACAAGCACGTGGATGATTTACTCGCTTTGTATTATATTCTTGTCTATACTGCACACTTGCACGAATTAAAAATTAAGGGCAAAACCCATACAAGATAAGGTGGGGATTTCATCACCCTTTCTTAGCCCAAAAATCACCTCCCCACTCACACAACCCAAGCCCTAATAAAAATTGATAGACGTTGGCCCCTAAGGACATCTTGAACTCATTAAGAGATTGGCCGAGGGTAAACTTGTTCTGAATCTCACTCTTGTGAAATCAGCGTCTAAGGCTGGGGATTAAGAGGTTACGCCTCGAAGATACCGTGGTTTGGTGTAATTAAGGCCTGTTGCTTATGCACGGATACCTCCCACCGTATTTTGCCCCTACCTGACCGATTAGCTTATGGTCGGATTCATACAACAACCTCCCCCGAATAATCGACCAGTTAGGAGTCGTCTAAGTCTAGGTCAACCCTAGTATAAGCTTGATTTTAATTTTCTTTCTTTTTGTTTATTTGTTTGCTTTTTCTTTTTTGTTTGTGATTGTTTGTGAAATGAAATTCAACAATAACAATTCTTTTAATCCTAATATGAATCCATATTTCACACTGACCCCATTTGTTTTGGATAATTCCAACCCGGTTTGTTACAATATGAACCAATCAAATATACCGGGTTGGACTTATCCGAATCAATACAACCCATACCCCAATCTTATGGCTATAAGTTTTAAAATAATTTTAACTCTTCACAGAGTCAAT
The DNA here is from genome assembly GCA_038442645.1 of Agave tequilana. NCBI lineage: Eukaryota > Viridiplantae > Streptophyta > Magnoliopsida > Asparagales > Asparagaceae > Agave > Agave tequilana. The sequence continues at coordinate 29,130 of JAVJIF010014870.1, forward strand.
GGGGATTTACTTCCCCCCAGTCCAATTTTCCACCACCTTGTCCACAATCTTCATAATTTTCATAATATCTATTTCCCAATTTTGCTTCCTATATACTCCTTTTCTAAAACCACTAATTGAAGAAAATCTGAGTTAGAAAAGAGTATAGAAGCTAATCTACAAGAGGCCGAGCGATAATTTCAGAAAATGATGGCCTCTCTAATTTCACAATATTTTCAAGAGTCTTACTCAGTTCCACCTCCTCATAATGAACAATCATCTGACCTAAAAACGAGTAAGGAACTCTTATGTGAGTCCAAGCTTCAATCTCAAAACATATTGGACTCACAATCTTCACTATCTTTTTAAAATCAAGATTTTTATACTCCCTTTCTGGAATATCCACTTGCAGAAAAATCAAGTCTAGAAAAGAGTATAGAAATCTTGCAAGAGTCCGCATTATAATCTCAAGAATCTTCTTCTCAGTCTATTGATAGGTTGGAAACACAATTGAGTCAATTGGTCAACATTTATAGGAATGAAGAAATTCTCTCTTATCAACCTTTGACCAATCCAAATAGCTCTAACTCTATCAATCCATGACTCTTGTTGTTTTAAAAACCAAGATTCCTACACTCCCATTCTAGAGCATCCACTTAAAGAAACATCACATCTAGAAAACAGTATAGAAATCTTGCAGGAGTCCGCACTATAATTTTAAAAATCTTCTGCCCAGTCTATCAATAGGTTGGAAATACAATTGAGTCAATTGATTAGCATTTATAAGAATGAGGAAACTCTATCTTATCAACCTTTGACCAATTCAGATATCTCTAACTCTATTGATCTGACCCAGGACTCTTGTTATTCTAGAAACCAAGATTCAATTTCAGCACACCACCTATTTGAACTTGACCAAACTCAGACTTGTGAAAATCCCTTTAACATTTTGGAAAGTTATCCTTTTCCTAAAATTGAACTTGAGCATGAATATGATCCTGAAGCTCAACTTGATAATTCAATTTCACTTTCTGATTCAATAATGACTAAGGTGTTTTTATTAGGTTTCAGGCCTTTTCCCACGTCAGTATTGGATCCTGTGCTAATCCATTGTGAAATTGAATCATCAATCTTTTATGATCAACAAATTAACTTGACCAATTTCATACTTTTGAATGTCCCATTGACAAATTAGCAAGTTTTTCTTTTAAAGAAATTGAACTCAATAAGGAATGTGATTTTGATCCTCAAACTTGTGATCCAGTTCAAATTCCTGAATCAATATTGACTCCTATTTTCTTACCCAACTTGAGCAACATTTTAGGGTCAGTTTTGGTTCCCATACCTCTCATTCTTGGACTTGATCACCAATTTTAGAAAGTCGCATTCCATTGTGAGGAAATGAATGTGGAATAGAATTTCAGTTTCTTGATTTGGACCCGATTCCTGAACCAATTCGAACTCCTGAGCCTTTACTTGACTTAAGTCAATTCCTAAGTCAATATTAGTTCATATACTTTCTGAGCCCAAATCAATCATTCTATCTTTTCATACTCTATTTTGGGACAAAGGTGTTGATAAAATTGACTCAGAAATTATTTTAAAATTTTAGAAATTAGATGGGGTAAAATTTTTAATAAAAATCATTCATATATCATCATAATAATGGGTTGTATTATAGAGGTCTCTAGTGGGTCCCTCCGGACTCCACACAAATTGGATTAGATCGCATTTCGTGGACCAATCAGACCACCACCGAAAGCACCACCTTGAAGTGAATTTTCCTTCCCTCTCTATTTGTTTCATGTATACATACATCACGATACATTAAGGGCAATGCATGAGATAAGTGTGGGGAGGGTTTACTAATATAAAGTTTTTAAATTTTCTTTCTTTTATACTTCTTTTAGGATATTCTTAGAATTTTCCTTTGTATAGGATCTTTTCCTTTCTTTAAAAAAAACTTTTTAAAATAAGAGACAAAGTTTTGATCTATTTTTAAGAAATTAAGATGATCTTAGAAATTAAGGAAACTTTAATTATGACATCTTAAACCTAGTCAAAATAATGGATCTTATTTAAATTATAGGCTAAGTAAGATAAATTGGAGGGATAATATTATCTTGAATTTTTTGCCTTAGATAGTATGCACTTCACACAAACACAATTTTGGGATGGAAACAAAGACCTAAAATGTCATAAAGCAAAAAATAAATAAAAAGAAATATATATATAATATATACGAAGGAAAAAAATCACTTATTAAGCTGGATAATTATGCCTCAAGAAACATGATTATTCACGCCTAACGGTGGTCAAAAGAAAATAATAATCTCCTTTAGTTTTGTGCCCTTGTTTACTCGAGTCCTTAAGCCCGAGGGATGTTTTCTCATCTGGTGCCCTAAGACCGTCCGGTCTGAGAGTCATCGGTTAAAGGCTCACTACCCAGGTAAACTAGAAAGCCTAAGAAAACTAAGGGAAGAAAAAAGAAAAAAGAAAAAGAAATATATATATATAAATAAATGGCTTAATGGTTAGAGTTGAAATTCCAGAAATTTTCACTATCACGAAGTGCATATTATCTAGGTTTTATGAAGGATAAAATATTCAATCCAATTTTAAATTTTTACCTTAATTAAAGACAAGATCTTGCATATAAACTAAGTTTAAGGGAGAAAAATTTTTGGTGGACTTGTGATCTTAGATCGCTTATATTTTTGCAAAAATATTTCATAAACTTGTCTCTTTTCAAAATATGTTCTAAAAATATTAACATTTATCTTTTTTCTTTATAGATTTTGTGGGTACAATCCGCTGAAAACCCTCAAGAGAAAAACTCTTCCTCTAAGGGTAACCTAGAGGTTTAACGGCTTGTTGCACACACTCAGTGCAATCGCATCACCTGCGAAAGTGGTGTAATAATATTTGTAGTATAGTTTTTCTTTTCTTGTTTTGCTCGAGACGAGCAAAAGATAAGTGTAGGGTGTAATTAGTCTACAGTTCTGCATTATTATATCAAATTTTCCTACCGATTTATGAATAAAATGTCGGTCTAAACTTTATTTTGGTCTCTCTTGCAGATAATCAAGACAAGGAGGGCAAATGGGTAATAAGAGCTTAATTAAACCCATTTTTAGGTAATTAAATCCGTATTTCTTGGAGGCCAAGCAAGAGATCTTCTAGAAGATACATTGAACTTAGACCCTTGCGCACGTCAGATGAATATATGGATAAAAATATCCGAATCAGAGCATATCTAGAAGGTCCCCGAAGCGTTGTGCATCCCCGCAACAAAACCAGGGACCTAGGTCTAGGCCTGTCAATGGGTCGAGTCCAGACCCGGACACGACCCGATTAAGCGGGTATGGAAAGGGTTGCTCTGGACCCATACCCGTTTACCCGTATACCCGTATACCCGAGTATTAAATGGGATGGGTTTGATTTTACTTGAACCAGACCCGTTTACCCATTTACCCATTTCAAAACATAAATATAAATAATATTAATAGAATTTAAACCCTATCAAGACTCTATCAGTAAATGATCCCTTTGTGCTTTAAATGTTGAAGACCGTTGGTTGATTAGTGGGTGATTCTATTGTTGTGTTTTCCCAAATAAATTTGGGGCCTTGCTTTAAATTTTTTTCTTTATTAGAGTCTTTCATTGAAAATTTTCCCTCCACCTCTTCCACCTGGTTGATATTTCATCTTTTATTGATATTAAAACATGTTTTTTCTCTTTACAAAGATTTTTTTCCTTCTCTTCATGTGTTTTTGTTACTGTATTTGTTTATGTTTTTTTTTTGCTATGGGTCTGGGTAAACGGGTCTGGATCCGCGGGTACAGCGGGTCCGGGTATGGAAACCCACCTTCTGGACCCGCGGGTAAACGGTACGGGTATGGTACCCTCTTCGGTAAACGGGTCCGGGTATGGTACCACCTGTACCGCCCCGAACCCGACCCATTGACAGGCCTACCTAGGTCCCTGGTATTATAGCGAAAACGCGGCAATAGCCGAGTTTCCGCGGTAAGGTGGTGTGACCACGCGTCGATCTTCGACGTGTGGCCTCGTCTCGTCTTCTGGAACCTCCTTTTGCGTATAAATATGGCAGAGTTTGGCTGAAACGCAAGCAGATTTTAGTTTTTAGGCCAAGTTTCTGTTGGCCCAGAGGCCTTCCACTCTAGTTTTGATGATGATTAACTCATGTAGTTATGTTTACTAATAATCTTGTGATTTTAGTTTCAGATCATTAATCAAGATATTAGTTGGTGATTAGCTTCAACAAAAGAGTTTGGAAGCTTTCACATAGTGATTCAAGAGCCCGAGCATCAAGATCATACTTTGCACTCGTTGGAGTCTAGCTCGGTGGATCACGGTTTGGATCGAGTCGACTTGAAGACGGAGTTCATCAAGAAGACTTAGGTATCCTAATTTAGTATTTGTTTTAGATCCATGTGTAAAGATTAGATAGTGTGATATGCTCAAGTTCACAATACACACACGTTTCATGTTTTGGATATTGGTTTTTCGTTTTTGTGTAACCGATATTGGTTTTCATGAATGGTTAAAGATCAAAACAAGTTTACATGTGTTTATGTATATTAGATATGTTCTATATACATGCATGCTTCATATCTTAAATAAACTTAGTTTGACATATCTATTCATGTGTTTTTGGAGTTTTGGTATTTTTAACAAAACATTATTTTTGAAATTAAAGACAAAAACTATGATATATATATATATGTTTCATGTATATTGAACTTATGTCCATATGCAACATGCTTCAATGTATTTAATTATCATGTTTTTGTATTTAAATGAGTTTTAGAAAAAATCAGATTTCCTATTGAAAAATCCAAGTTTGGAAAAATATAGGTTTTGGTTTTTGATAAAATTTATAAGACACAAAAATAGTCCTAAATATTTGATATTTGTGATGAAATTTTTATCACATGTTTATATATCAATGAAAAATGATAAAACTATTTTTGTGGATTTTTAGAAGTTTTATGGGAATTTTTAGAATATTTTTAAACCCAGTTTTCTGACCCAAATTATTGCCTGCCAGGCTCTGGTGGTCGACCGGTCCGGTCGACCGGATTCCAGAGTCGGTCGACCACTCGGTCGACCGATGTGCATAGACCTGTGCACGTTGGCCAGGCACAGGGCTCGGTCGACCGGTCGGTCGACCGGCCAGAGAGCTTTGCTCTCTGTTTTTGGGCGGTCGACCGGACGGTCGACCGGGTTCCTCCAACGGTCATATTTATGACCGTTGGCGGTCGACCGGGCGGTCGACCCCCAGCCGTGCTGGCTAAAAAAAACATCCAACAGCTAGTTTTTTGGAGAGGGCTATTTAAGCCTCACTTCTTTGGGTTTTTGATTAAGATTTCAAGAGCTAAAATTTCTCTTCTTTCTTGGTGTTTAAAACAAGTTTTTAAAAGTGTTTAGAGCTTCAAAAGATCAATCTTTATTGTTTTAGAGTTTTTGAAAAAATCAAAGAAAATAGATAATTTGGGAGATTTGTATTGTTTTTCATTTCTATCTTTTACAAAGAGTTTTCCCAAGTATTTTTCTTTGAGTTTTTGTTTTTCAAATTTTATGTTTTTCCACACTTGAGCTATCCTCTATCCTATCTATTTAGGATCATTTATTTTGTGGGAAAAATATTGTTTGAGGTTGTGAAAATCTCCAAGTTGTAAACCCCTTCATTTGGTGTATCCCTCTTTGGTAGAGATTGATTTGGATTGTGGGGTGCTCCTTCTTTGATAGAGGTTGAGGTTGTGGTTTAGTGTGAGGTGGAATTGGTTGGTTTGTATCCCTCTTCGGTAGAGGTGATTTGTGGTTGTTTGGCTAAGGGCCTACCCCTCTTGTTGAGGTGGTGATTGTTTGCCTCGGTGGAGGTTACATTTGTTGAGAGAGGAGTTAGGTACTCCCGGTTGTACAAATCCTCCTCGGTAGAGGTTCCCTCGGTGGGAGTCCTCGGTGGACAAGTTAGTGGATTGAAAATCCTTCTCGGTGAAGGCGGGGATGTAGAGCTCGGTGCTCGAACATCGAAACATATCTTTGTGTTTGCGTTTGATCCATTGTCTCTTAACCCTCTCTCTTTATTTGTGTTGTGTATTGCATCATTCATATCATATTTGCTTGTGTTGTGCCTTGCATCTTTCGTATTGCCATATATCCATTATATGCTTGGCTTGTGTTTGTGTGCCTCACTTGTACTTAACCACGAGAGCTTCAGATAGCATCTCAACTCTTATTCAGAGGAATCAAGAGGAGTTAGTCCAGAGCCTTTCATGGGAATTCGGCTACACTCGTTGGTTGTACTAAGTGTAGTTGCAAATTAGTTTTAACTTCCGCATTTAGTTTCTAGATTAGCCATATCACCTATTCACCCCCCCTCTAGGTGATTTCAATTAGTATCAGAGCCTCTACTCCTGATATTTGGTTTAACCACCTAGGAGTGAGATCTTGGTTTGCTAATCTATCATTTGCATTTGCACATATATTTGTTTGCACACATATAGTTTACACCCATGGATTTCATGACCCCACCTATGTTTGACCCTTCCAACATTGTTGTTTGGAAGACTAGGATGTCCATTTACCTACAAACTCTAGGCTTGCATGTTTATCTTGCCGCTACCAAGAAATGCTATCTTGGTAATAGCAATCTTATAGGGGCCAATACACAAGCCCTTGAGGCTATTAGAAGCACGCTTTCAAAAGATTATCTTATGCTTGTTTCTAATCTTGATTCCGCCTTTGCAGTGTAGAACAAGTTGACAACCACCACCTCCAAGCTTCAATTGCCAATCCAACTGGAAGAGGAATCTAGTGGAGAATCTGAATCTCAATGCTACATTGTCCAAGGGAATGACTCCCTTGAGGTATCTTCGGAATCTCAATTAGATGCTAATGATGCTAGTTCTTCTTGTAATGATTATGTTGATCCAAATGCTTTGAATGAAGAACTTTCTATGGTTTGTGAAAAATTAATTGAAAAATATAATTTGTTGAAAAAGAAAAGTCTAAGCCTTAACAATGAAAATAAAAATTTGCTTTCTAGACTTGACATGATTTTGCAAGAGAATGGAGATTTCTAATGAGAGGGATTCATTGAAGTCTCAACTAGACCTTGCATTAAAGGAAAATAAGTTTTTGAAAAATAAAAATGCTTGTGAAATAATTTTGAAGAAAAATGAAAACTTGTCTTCAAAAATTAATTTTGTTTTAAAAGAGAATGATTCTTTAAAAATGAAAATTGATTCTATTTCTAAGGATTTAGAAATTTGTTTAAAGAAAAATATTTCTTTGCAAAATAATATGTCTACACATGTTTGCCATGCTAGGATAGCTTCACCTAGTTAATCCATTGCATGCCACACCTCTTCTTTAATTGAAAATGATATATCCATGCTTAAGAAGAAAGTAGATTGTTTGGGCTCCACTTAGAGCCAATGTGTTTTGAGCCATTCTCTCTTGGAATCCTTGGTTCGAAAGAAACAAGTTCCATCTTTGCATGCACACCCTCCACGGCATACACATGCTTCTCATGATCATAAACATCACACTTTGTATGCTCATGTGTACACTTGTACACATTGTGGACGTAAGGGCCACCTTGCTAAATTTTGTTATGATCGTATATATGTTTCTAATTTAGCAAATAATTTTGTTTGGGTTAGAGAAGGTACTAAACCCCATGGACCCAAAAAGATATCGGTACCAAAGACCACCCCTCTTGTGTTTGATATAGGTGTGGGCTCTCACATGACGTGAGAGTATAGGTACCTTGGAGTGGATGCGTTCCGAGCTACATGTTGACTATTTGGATGTATCACTTTCAAGGAAAGTTTGGTGGGAATACCACCTTGATTTAAAGAACTAGAGAGGTGCCCTCATCGGTTTTGGTATCGATCGCTAACTCCCGTTTATATTTGCATGCTTTTCATGTTTATTGTTTATAGCATGTTTTGATGTTTATTGATTATCATGATTAGCCATGTAAATTAGATTAGTGATATACATGTTAGTTATTTGAGACACCCATGTTTAATATGGACTTATATCATTGTGTTCTCACTTTGTTTTTAACTAATATATATGTCCTAGATCTAATGCACATGCATATACATAAAGATCATATGTATGTTTATGATTTTTGTTTTGTTTTTGATGCTTCATGTTTTGATTAGTATGTTAAAATGCCATGATTCTTAGATCATTGACATGCATGTATAGCTTTTGAGATCACTCATGTTTATATGGACCCATATGTTGTGTTCTCACCATTGTTTAGCTATTATATATATCATAGGTCTAATAGCATGTGGATTTACATAATGATCATTTTTTTTTATTATCATGTTGATTTATGTCTAGTTTTATGCCTCATATTTTGACTACATGTTTAAATGTTAGTTTTCATTAAGACTAGGATTTATACTTGTACATATAATGGGCCACAAATAAATCTATATATGTTTGTGCTTACACGCCTATTTGTACCCATTAGATGTGCTAGTATAGTCTAGTTTTGATGATTCATGCATTTAACTTGTATTCCTATTTTATCTATGTTTTTCATGTTTATTTGTTTCACTTCATATATATGTCCATCTTGTCTAAACTATTGATTATACATATACATCCTTTTGAACCACGTGCCTTCATGCATATACATTTGTAGTCTCGTTATGTTTTGGATATGTATGTATGTTTTAGTTTGTACTTGACATACATATACCTTGAAGATTAAATAGTTTTGATGATTTTCATGTTTTCATGTTTAAGGAATTTAATTGAGCTTAATTGCTATTTTCATGATGCCATGTTTCACATTACACTTGTACACTCACCTCTTTTAAATGTTTCTCATGATTGTGTTTTCATGAGTATTATATGTGCTTCATTGATTTCGAGTGTTTAGTGCCATGTGATTTACATGTGTTTCATGAAAAATATTTTTATTTTATTCCTTACTTGAAGGATTTCGTACTAGTTTACAAGTTTTTCCATTTAACTAGTTGCGGGATTCTTCGTTATGGTAGAGTTTTTCAAACATACACTATTTTTCAAACCTATTTTTGAAAACCCCTACCTTTTAAGGGTGGTTGAATGGGAGATCATGCTCTTGTATGCTTTATAGTGAAAATCATTTTAAACTTGAACATGAATGGGTGGTAGGTAATATGAGGTATACACTTGATATTATTGTTATTTCAAATTGGTATCATTGGATTCTTTTAATTGGTATCAATATTGACATTTCTTGTATACTCATATATATATTTTTTTTTTGTATGTATGCTTACATTTCAAATGGTATTAATTTCAATTGATATCTAATTTTTCATATATATATATGGTTTATTTGTGCTTATTATATCCCTATATTTTTAAGCACAAATTTTGTTTATGCTAAAGCTTGAATTTTTAATGAATATTATATTTCAATTGATTAGTTTTTCAATTGGTATGCTAATACAAGATTTTGCATAATTTCAATTGGTATTTCATAAAGGGGGAGAAAACTCATATTTTATCTTTCAATTGGTATTTTGTTTACCCTAGATTTTCACTCCCTCACTTTATGATAGAAAATGAATTAAAAAAATTGTAGAATATTATAATTTCAATTGGTATCATATGCTTAAAAAGAATAATACTCTTTATTGATATCAAGATGTTTATTTGAATGTTTTTAATTGGTATCAAGATGCTTTTGCTTCTTAAAATATTTTTATGTTTCCTTTCAATTGGTATCAAGATGCACTACTTTGACATATTTTTTTTGGTATCCTAATTGATTGGTATCAAGATGCACTACATAGTATTTATTGTTTTTAATCCCTTTGTTGATTCTTTGTTTCGAACAAAAAGGAGAAGAAGAATTTATTAATTTGTTTTTACTTTGACCCTTTGTTGATGATTGACAAAAAGGGGGAGAAGTATTTGGTATATATGCATGTTTTCAGGATTTATGTTTATGCATATATGTTTTGTTTTGTAAATAGGAGAAAAAGAATTTATGAGTTTTATGTTTGATTGACATGTTTATCTATTTATATTTGCATACATGTTTATTTTTGCATGTGCTTCATTACCATATCTTATTGTTTATTTCCTATGCATGAATTAAGGGGGAGAGCTTCTTTGAAGCTTAACTTTAATCCATGCATATATAACTCCATGAGTTTTGTCATCATCAAAAAGGGGGAGATTGTTGGCCCAGAGGCCTTCCACTCTAGTTTTGATGATGATTAACTCATGAGTTATGTTTACTAATAATCTTGTGATTTTAGTTTCAGATCATTAATCAAGATATTAGTTGGTGATTAGCTTCAACAAAGGAGTTTGGAAGCTTTCACATAGTGATTCAAGAGCCCGAGCATCAAGATCATACTTTGCACTCGTTGGAGTCTAGCTCGGTGGATCACGGTTTGGATCGAGTCGACTTGAAAATGGAGTTCATCAAGAAGACTTAGGTATCCTAGTTTAGTGTTTAGATCTATGTGTAAAGATTAGATAGTGTGATATGCTCAAGTTCACAATACACACACGTTTCATGTTTTGGATATTGGTTTTTCGTTTTTGGTTTAACCGATATTGATTTTCATGAATGGTTAAAGATCAAAATAAATTTACATGTGTTTATGTATATTAGATATGTTCTATATACATGCATGCTTCATATCTTAAATAAACTTAGTTTGACATACCTATTCATGTGTTTTTGGAGTTTTGGTATTTTTAACAAAACATTATTTTTGGAATTAAAGACTAAAACTGTGATATATATATGTTTCAAGTATATTGGACTTATGTCTATATGCAACATGCTTCAATGTGTTTAATTATCATGTTTTTGTATTTAAATGAGTTTTAAGAAAAATCAGATTTCCTATTGAAAAATCCAAGTTTAGAATAATACAGGTTTTGATTTTTGATAAAATTTATAAGACAAAAAATAGTCCTAAATATTTGATATTTGTGATGAAATTTTTATCACATGTTTATATATCAATGAAAAATGATAAAACTATTTTTGTGGATTTTTAGAAATTTTATGGGAATTTTAAGAATATTTTTAAACCCAATTTTCTGACCCAAATTATTGCCTGCCAGGCTCTGGCGGTCGACCGGTCCGGTCGACCGGATTCCAGAGTCGGTCGACCGCGGTCGACCGACGTGCACAGACTTGTGCACATTGGCCAAGCACAGGGCTCGGTCGACCGGTCGGTCGACCGGCCAGAGAGCTTTGCTCTCTGTTTTTGGGCGGTCGACCGGACGGTTTTACCGGGTTCCTCCAACGGTCATATTTATGACCGTTGGCGGTCGACCGCCAGCCGTGCTGGCTGAAAAAAACTGCCAATGGCTAGTTTTTTGGAAAGGGCTATTTAAGCCCCACTTCTTTGGGTTTTTGATTAAGATTTCAAGAGCTAAAATTTCTCTCCTTTCTTGGTGTTTAAAACAATTTTTCAAAAGTGTTTAGAGCTTCAAAAGATCAATTTTTATTGTTTTAGAGTTTTTGAAAAAATCAAAGAAAATAGAAAAATTGGGAGATTTGTATTGTTTTTCATTTCTATCTTTTACTAAGAGTTTTTTCCAGTATTTTTCTTTGAGTTTTTGTTTTTCAAACTCTAAGTTTTTCCACACTTGAGCTTCCTCTATCCTATCTATTTAGGATCATTTATTTTGTGGGAAAATATTTTTTGAGGTTGTGGAAACCTCCAAGTTGTAAACCCCTTCATTTGGTGTATCCCTCTTTGGTAGAGGTTGATTTGGATTGTGGGGTGCTCCCTCTTTGATAGAGGTTGAGGTTGTGGTTTACTCCCTCTAGTGTGAGGTGGAGTTGGTTGGTTTGTATCCCTCTTTGGTAGAGGTGATTTGTGGTTGTTTGGCTAAGGGCCTACCCCTCTTGTTGAGGTGGTGATTGTTTGCCTCGGTGGAGGTTGTATTTGTTGAGAGAGGAGTTAGGTAATCCCGGTTATACAAATCCTCCTCGGTGGAGGTTCCCTCGGTGGGAGTCCTCGATGGACAAGTTAGTGGATTGGAAATCCTTCTCAGTGAAGGCGGGGACGTAGAGCTCAGTGCTCGAACCTCGAAACATATCTTTGTGTTTGCGTTTGATCCATTTTCTCTTAACCCTCTCTCTTTATTTGTGTTGTACACTGCATCATTCATATCATATTTGCTTGTGTTGTGCCTTGCATCTTTCATATTGCTATATATCCATTATATGCTTGGCTTGTATTTGTGTGCCTCACTTGTACTTAACCACGAGAGCTTCATATAGAACCTCAACTCTTATTCAGAGGAATCAAGAGGAGTTAGTCCAGAGCCTTTAACGGGAATTCAGCTACACTCGTTGGTTGTACTAAGTGTAGTTGCAGATTAGTTTTAGCTTCCGCATTTAGTTTCTAGATTAGCCATATCACCTATTCACCCACCCCTCTAGGTGATTTCAGTTTCTCTCTTCTAGTTATAGATTAGGATTTTCTTTTTATTTTAGACCTTGTAGTAGGGCTGAGTGATTCAGAGAGAGATAGAGAGATATTGATGTAATAGATGGTGATAATCTATGTAAAGGTGTTTTCTTTCTTCTCCATTGTAATCTTCTTCAATTTCTACATGATACTTAGCTAACTTTTCTCTTATAGTGACTAACTACTAATCACTAACTAGCTAATCACTTACTTGACAATCCACATAAATCTAATAGGCTCTACAAGGCCTTGCTCTTGCAAGAGTCATTGATGGCTCATGATGATGGGTTCTAACATGTAACTTGCTAACTTGCTAACCAAGCTAACTCTCTTATTTCATGCTTGCTTCTAATGGTTTGATGATCTAATGTTTGTATTAGCTCGCTCTTGATGCAAGTTTGAATGTGAAGAACCATTTTATTTGCCATACTTTGTATTATCTCTTGAAGTGAAGGATTAGTGATGTTCAAGAATCCATATGAGGCAACTATCACCAAGAGGTTAGCATGATTAGTGGAGCAATTATAGTTAATAGTCATGAATTTTCTTTTATAGTTCTTTTCCTTCTTGTTACTTTGTTTTAAAAACTATTTTTCAAAATCTCTTCTCATTTCATTTGCTTTTATCATTTTCTATTTTCTTCTCCACCTATCACCTCAATATTTCTTTTCTTTTTCTTTTTCATTCTTTTAACAAAGAAGAACTGTTAACAACCAACGTGAATAAAAATTGTTAATGCTTCTATCGCCTTCCGTCCCTGTGGATTCGACCCGTTGAGCCAATGCTATAACGGAAGTATCGAGGGAACATTAGCACACTTGCTTTTTCATTGATTTCATAAAACACATTTTCGAGTGCTAGTTCCCCCCAATCAGGGCTCCTACGAAGCAAACAAAACGAGCAAATCACGAAATCTACCAGATCTGACCTCTGCATCCGTCAACATGATAGGAAGGGGACGTGAACCGCATAGGGGCTGACAAGCACCGCGTGGTTCTAACCCCCCTTCGTTTAGTTCTACAGACCCGGACTATAGCCCTGGCTTAGGCCAAGTCTTGATAGATGAAGAAGGTGTGTTCCAAAGCACCAGATCTAGGGTGGCAATACCCTACAATTATGAGCAGCCATCCTCTTCGACTGGAATAATATCACCAGAACCAATAAAAAGGTTATTCTAAAGGTTTGATGATGACGAGGAAGAAAGTGGGTATGCCTCTTCAGCAACAGACAGCTCTGTACGAACGGACAGAATGTTGGCGCATATGGTTGATAACGGTAATGATGACCTCTGTCGAGGGTTGAAAACTCAGGAGCAGACCTCTAAGGCCTAGCAAGAAACCTTGGACAACATTCAACAGATGCTCGCTCAACTCCTCACCGACCGAAATAACAATAATATCGGGAGTAATCATAATGAGGAAGAACATAATGATGATAAGCTACCTAAGACTGAGAAGTCAAAAGAAAGTTCTTCCATCGATGCTGAAGTTCTTAAAGGCATCCAAGCTCAGATCACATCCCTAGCTTAGAGGGATGAACTGAAGAAGGCAGGCATGACTCGGCCTTACCCACTTGAATGGGATTCAGTACCATACCCGCCAAAATTTAAGCCACCTACGTTACATAGGTATGATGGTAAGAGCTCGCCAAAGCAGCATATCTATTACTTCCGGTCTCAGACTTGTAACGTTATAGATAACGATGCTATCATGGCCAGACTGTTTATTGGCACCCTGAAGGGGGTAGCATTTGACTAGTTCCGAAGCCTTCCTCTAGGCTCTGTCAATTCCTGAATTGACTTAGAGACTCGATTCCTTTCTCATTTTTACGAGGACGATACCGAGGTAACCATGGACAAACTCCTCTCCACCGTTCGGAGGAAAGGCGAATCTGTCCATGACTATATTGAGAGGTTCAGAAACTTATCTCTGTTGTACCCAGCAGGGATGTCACTACCCATACTCTTGCATACATGTAGGCATAATTCCTAGACCAAGTGGAGATTCGTATGGAAGCTTTTAAAGCCTATACCTGGAAAGAACTAGCCGAACAAGCTGAAATAGATGAAAAGTCGGTTAAAAAGTTTGAACCATCTACCCCTAAAGGCAAATGGGGTATGAACAATAAAAAGGACGTGGCGATATGGCACAGTCTTCCCAAGCCAAAGGTAAAGAGACCATGTCCGTCGAATTGTCAGGGGACGTTCCTCCAAAGACCAAGAAGAGCGGCATCAATAATCAGGAGTTTAAGTTTCCTCCGAAATAATACTCCTCCACAGATGAGCAGGTGGTTACAATATTTCATTTACTCTACAAAGGAAATAAGTTGAAATTGCTAGAGGTTCGATGCCCTAACGAAGTGGGACGCACAAACGATCCCAACTATTACCTTTTCATAGGATGGTTCATCGTCCTACTAACAAGTGCTTTGTCCTCAAGGACAAAATTCAGGCTTTGATCGATGTCAGAGTTCTGACTCTAAAATCAGAACAAAAGAAAGTCACTGCAAATATGGTGACCCCTGAGTTCAGTAAGACCCCCAAAGTTACAGTTCCTGATGGGCCTTTGCCAATCCCTGAAGCACGACTGGAGATAAACGATCATTCCGCTAAATATTAGGAGATTAAGGGTCTCGTTCCCTTGACATTAAAAACAAGGGAGATCATATAGATACACCCAGACCTTACCCAAGACAAACAATGGGATTCAAAGAAATTCAAATCGAAGGTCAAATCCTGCAACGTTGTCTCTGTCCTGCCAGATGACGGCAATGTGACAACAACTTCTCTTAGTGATTCTGAAAGCGAGAGGCATGCTTGCACAGTGCAGGCTGATGTACCTCAACCAACGGGTACTCGATCCAGAAAATCATACTTGAAACAAAGAATTATGGACGAGACACAACAGCAAACAACATTAGTACAAGTACCCATGCCAGCTCCAGTCCCAACCTCGGGAAAAGAGAAGCAGAAAGAAGTCTAGTTTGACCATGTCCTGAAGAAGCCTTCAGGCTTGGGATTTAACGTCCCTACATATTGGCCCAGCTGGCTAATATCCCCGCTCGTATCACCATACACAAGCTGCTTCGCCTCTCGAAAGAGACAAGAGAAGCACTCAGGGATGCATTGGCTAATTCAGAATCATTTCTGACACATATGCCAGAAACGCCTAGGGACGACACTCAACCCTCATGTTCTGAATGTCATCATGTATAATTGAAAGTACTTGCTATTACTTTCATAGATGAGGATATGCTCCTCAAGGATAACAAACATGATCGACCTTTGTACTATACCGGATACATCAGTTCGACATGCATTGAAAGAGTACAGGTTGATTTAGGGTCTGCACTCAGCATTATCCCCAAAAGGCTTCTCTACTTCCTTAGCATACGTTGTATCGGTTGTCTGCAACCACTATGACGATATACGGTGACTCCGTTGCCGAATCAGGAACCTAAAATCAGAAGTGACGTGTTACGTCATTGACGCCAACATGTTATACAATTTGTTGTTAGGACGACCTTGGATCCGCGCTAACTGAATTGTTCCCTTTACTCTGCACCAATGCTTCAAATACGTGGAGGATGATACAACGTTACAAACAATGTTCGCTGAGAAATAACCATTCAAAGGGGTGAAAAACTACTTTACAGATGCCCTCCTATATCAGAAAATTGTTAAAACATCAAAAGAACTATTGTCTAACAATGATTACAGTGGCAATGAGGCAGATTCGGAGTCTGAAGGAGACACGCTAGCTACTTTAGTCGATGAACCAATTATAGCATGTTTCAATAATCCTCAATGTAATAATCCCACTGAGGATGATGATGAATGGGTGATTAATGATAATGTTATCTTTAATTATCCTACGAGTGTCGAATTGTTTAAATCTGTCGCCGATAGCTCTCTACACATGCCCTTGCATAAACCAAGCATGCCAAGTATATCTGTGGAATATATGGAAGGGTCCGTCTTCTTGATCCCTCCTTCTAAAAGGAGTCAATCACCAATAATATTCGGTAGAGCCCACCTACAAAGGTCTACGATCACATATTAAAGTTCAAACTCAGAGCCCTTGAGATTTTTCCATTATGCACGATCAGCACAGCATATGATGAGAAAAATGGGATTCAACCTGTAGCGTGGGAGTGGCTTAAATTTCAGAAAAGGACAACGTAGTTTTCTACGTAATTTCGTGCCGAAAGGGAAACTGGCAAATTACTATGATAAAAAACGCAGGGGGTTAGGATATGTTACACCTCCACCTTCTACATCGATTCGATCCAAAGACAACAAATCGATCCCGTCACGCTCTGCCTCTTCCTCCGAGTGGGAGTCAGATGTCAGTGTGGGAACAATGTTCGAGAATCTCTCCGTTAATATGACTTCAAGTAGTCAATTGAAGCCTGCGGAAGCTATTGATGTTGAACCATGGGCTTAGCAACTGGATTTTCAGGAGGAAAAGCGATTCGAACAACGCGAACTACCTAACGAAGACAAGGTAATTCAGGTTAACTTGGGTAGTCAAGACCACCCTAAACCCATCTTTATAAGTGAGAGCTTATCACTTACGGAGAAAGAAGAATTGATTGTACTCGTAAGAGAGTATATCGATGTTTTTGCATGAAACTATAAAGACATGCTCGGACTTGATTCGCAAGTAATCATGCATCGTCTGAATATCAAGCCTGATGTCCAGCCATTCAAGCAACAACAACGACGATTTCACCCGAACACTATGGAAACTATTAAAGCAGAAGTCCATAAACTCGTCGCATGTGGTTTTATACGGAGGAGCAGCATCCAGATTGCGTCGCTAACATTGTTCTGGTTCTTAAGAAGAATGGAAAATTTCGGATCTGTATTGACTACCGCAATCTCAATACAGCCTGCCCTAAAGATGAATTCCCATTACCCATCATTGATGTCATAATTGATAATACCTACAGATTCGAAAGAATATCCTTCATGGACGACTTTTCAGGATATAATCAAATTAAGATGTACCCAGGGGATGAGAAGCATACTTCATTCCGACACCGTTGGGGATATACTGCTATACCGTGATGCCCTTCGGATTAAAGAACACGGGAGCAACTTATCAATGTGCGATGAGTACAATTTTTTGTGACCACCTCCGAAAGACGGTAGAATGTTATGTCGATGACATTGCTGTCAAAAGTCGCGTAAGAATGATCATCTTCGTGACTTGAGAACAATGTTCGATATAATGCAAGCTCATTGACTAAAAATGAATCCGACAAAATCCTTCTTGGGAGTTTCGGGTGGCAAGTTCTTAGGATTCATTGTCACGTCTAAAGGGATCCACCTTGACCCGGATAAAGTCAAAGCTATCCAAAATGCGCATCCACCTAAGAATCTCAAAGAACTTAGGGGCATGCAAGGTAGATTGGCCTATATTAGAAGGTTCATCGCAAATCTCTTAGGCTGCTGTCAACTGTTCACCCGACTCATGAAAAAGGGTGTCTCTTTTGTATGGGATCAAACCTGTCAAGAAGCTTATAAGGATATCAAAAGATACCTCACTAAACTTTCAGTCATAGTGGCTCCCACATTAGGAAAACCATTCTTACTTTATGTGAAAGCTATGGACCATTCTCTCGGAGCTCTGCTTGCTAAAAAAACGATGATGGCCACGAGCAGGCCATTTATTATCTGAGCAGGACTCTAATAGAGGCTGAATTTCACTATAACCCTATTGAGAAGGAATGCTTAACTCTTGTCTTTGCTATTCAAAATACGCGACATTGCTTGGTTGGCCAAATCATACATGTTATTTTCAGAGTGAATCCTTTGCGTCTCCTCATGAAGAAACCAAGATCACTAAATTCAAGATTAGCTAAATGGGCCCTCCTTCTGTCTCAATACGACATGCTCTTTATCTCTTAGAAGGCAGTTAAAGGTCAGGCACTTGTAGACTTCCTGGCTGCTCATCCGGTTTCAGAAAGCTCAAAACTTCATAAAGATATTCCAGATGAGGTTTTTGAATCTCATATAACTTCAGAGGATGAAGTATGGCAGATGTTCTTTGATGGAGCATCAAGAATAGGCCCTAAAAGCAAGATCATTGCTAGTGCAGGGGTTGTATTTATCTCACCACAAAACCAAATCCTTCATAAGGTGTTTTCATTGACGGAACCATGTTCTAACAATGTGGCAGAATATAACGCTCTACGCCTTGGCTTTCAGCTCGCCAATGAAATGGGAGTACGCTACCTCAAATCTTATAGCGATTCAAAACTGATTATTAATCAGGTTAAAGGAGAATATGAGGTCCACCACTGAGATTTGGTACCTTATTATCATGCAGTCATAAAATGGCTAATTTATTTGATGGCTTTTACATCGGTCATATGTCCCAATCCCAAATACTAAGGCCGATGCTATGGTTGCACTATCAGCAACATTGGCCTTACCAATCGACATAACGTATCATCTTACAGTAGCCACTCGACACCTTGTTTGTCCTAAACATGTGTTGAAAACCAAGAGGGTTCATATCACCTCGACTGATTTCAAACCGAGAGATTGGAGATTTTCCCTCATTAACTATGCTTTGCATGATATATTTTCGGATGATCCTAAAGAAACGGCATCTAGCAGATGAAGGCCTCTTCGTTTCTACTATGATCCTATAGTAAAAACACTCTACCGTCGCTCATACGACGGTATCCTCCTCTATTGCCTTTCTAATTTGGAGGCACAAGAAGTGCTTAAAGAGGTGCGCGATGGTATATGCAGAGCTCATCAACCAGGTCCAAAGCTTAAAGATCGATTGCACAGGCTTGAATATTATTGGCCAACCATGATAGTCGATGCCATCAAATATGCGTAAAGCTGTAAAGCCTACCAAATCCATGCAGACTTTATACATAAACCTCCAGAACTACTTCATCTGACTGTTGCTTCGTGGCCATTTGAAGCATGGGGAATCGATTTCATAGGGCCTATCAGCCTCTCATCAACAAAAGGTCATCGGTTTATCTTAGCAATAACTGATTACTTTCAAAGTAGGCAGAGGCTATACCACTTGTTGAAGTTAAAACTTTCAATGTGGTTAATTTTATCAAGTAACATGTCATCCATCGATTTGGTGTCCCTAGGCGGATTAACTATAATAACGATCCCCAATTTGTAAGCTAGGTATTCTATCAGTTCTGTGATAACTACCGGATTCAGAATGTGACATCAACCGCTTATAACCCTACTGCTAATGGCTTGGCAGAAGCATTCAACAAGATAATTATCAAGCTACTCAAAAAATTCGTTTCATCAAATAAGCGAGACTAGAATGAGAAGCTCGGTGAATGTCGAACTCCGACAAGCAATACGCCTTTTTTTCTGGTATAAGGGTGCGAAGCAGTCATACCATAAGAAATGCAGATACCGTCATTACGAGTCGCCTTGATGACCAGAATGATAAAGGAGGACAATGATCAGTTACGTCTTCAAGAGGTCGAAGCCCTAGATGAGAAGCGACTACAAGCTCAACAACATATGGAGTTGTATCAAGCGCGAATCTCAAGGCCTTCAATAAGAAGGTTAAGCAAAGAGTTTTCCAGAAAGGAGATTTGGTTTTAGCCGTCAGACAACCGATGATCATGACGCACAAAACCAAAGGCAAATTCCAGCCCAAATGGGAAGGACCATTCGTAATAGAAACAGTCTATTCGAATGGAGCATATCACCTTATAACCCCAGATAGTGATACGCTCATGATGCCGATCAACGGTAGGTTCTTAAAGAAGTATTATCCTTAATAGGATCCTTCTTGTAATCAGATTAATGTTACACCTCTTATCAGGACCTTCAGATCCAAGATATTTAAAAAGAGCGCTCCTCTCTTTCTCTAACGAGATCATATTGCCATAAACTAGTGTCGAGCCGATCGAACACTTGTTGCATTAAAAAGAATCAAGGTTATGAACTTCGGTTTTAGCCTTATCACTCTTCTCCGATTCATGGTCAACTAGTGTCGAGCTGATCGAACACCGGTGACATTGAAGAAGAAACAAGAGGTCAAATTGTTTTTACCTTGTTACTCTTCTCTGGTATATAAACATGTACCTATCTCCAACTTAGAAGAATAGGTCATATTTTGAAGTCAAGCATGCCTAATCAATAATTTCAAGTAGATGGCTTATTAGCCTAACTTTTCTGTGTATAATGGCGGCATACCTCCCTGCTCCTGTTCGATTGATCGAAGCTCGACCCAACTGCAAAAGGTCCGACCAATCAAATGAGTTTACCTGCTGGCTTACCAAGCCAAACTCATTGAAGGAGATTCGTGATGCATTCTCTTGTAGAACCTTTCCACTGTTTTCACGTTCATATCAAAACATGGT
The DNA here is from genome assembly GCA_038442645.1 of Agave tequilana. Taxonomy (NCBI): domain Eukaryota; kingdom Viridiplantae; phylum Streptophyta; class Magnoliopsida; order Asparagales; family Asparagaceae; genus Agave; species Agave tequilana. The sequence goes on from JAVJIF010014870.1 coordinate 49,973, forward strand.
AACTGATCGAATGAAAGATCAAATGAGTTTATCTGAAGACTTATCAAGTCAAACTCATTAAAGAAGGTTCGTGATACATCCTTCTGCAGAACCTTTCCAACATCGAAACAAAATAAGGATTCACAGAGAGACTATGAGGAACGATAATCTTCAGATCAAGATCTCATAGAATTCATGTCCATTCCTTAATCCCCAACTCACCTATAGAGTGAAAACCCAAGGGAAATATCATGTTACTCAAAGTAATGAAATAATCCAACGCCTCTAACGGCTAAGGACAGAGGAAAATGTTGGCTCTTAAGCCCAACATTAGTCCTTGACAACTCATCATGCTGAGAAAAATAGTATGGCTAGCCCAACTCAAACGATAGTTGGTAAAGGCATATCAAATCCGTTGACAGCTGAGGATTTGCTAAAAAATCCTAAGGGACCATTCCTATTTGATTCCTCTCTAAAATCACTTACCAGTTTCCGTCCATGGAATGGTAGGACCACATAAAAAAATATTCATCTTCCTGACAAAATGACGAATCAAACCTATCATGTTATCATTAAACCTCTGGTAGTAAGACTGTAACATACTCCCCGATGGATAAAACCAACATCCCGGCTAATCTGGTCAATATCCCCAACAAATTAAAACTTCATCCTTGTCATGTTAACATTACACCTCTGATAGGCTATTTTATAAATCTCATTCTAAATCCCCACGGAGTTCTATGACATATAATTATTTTATGAGATTCATATTCTTAGCTCCCCAGCGAGTCTCTAATAGACCCTCTTCAGAGTCTATTATTTTCCTCTCAGTCCCCAATGGATTTTCTTGGTTGTTACATTAACAACACACCTCTGACAATTTCTTCCAAAAAATATCCAAAGAAGATATCAATTTTTCAAAGAATTTATGATCAAACCTTATTTCCCCTATGGGATTATTTCTTTTACTGTTATGTCCAGCTTGTCACCTCTGAACGGTAAAACTTCTGAGCATGTTGTTTTCTCAATCGGTTAAGTCCATATTACCTTTGAACCGACAGACAATCAAGTCTCATCTTTCAGTCCATTGGGGACTATCCCTTTGTCGTTATGTCCAGTTAACCACCTCTGAATGGCGGGTTTCTGAGTCTAACAACTCCCAATCGGTTATGTCCATATTACCTCTGAACTGACAAGTATCTAGATCTCTCTCTTATAGTACTTCAACTGTCATGTCCAGTTCACCACCTCTGAACAGATAAGTTCATAACTTTGTTCTCTTTTCCTCTATCAAGGTCAGAAGCTCTTGCTGTCATGTTAACATTAAACCTCTAAACAGCAGATTGTGAATCTGAGGTCCTTTAGTTGGTCATTTTCAGTCAACCACCTCTGAACCAACAAGAGTCCAGATTCAATCTATCTCTGTAGTCCCTGATGGACTAGCTGCCAAGTTAATATGACTACCTCTGACAGTGGATCCGAAGTTTAGTGTGTCTTAGTCTATCACGATCAGTTTATCACCTCTGAATCGACGGGTCCCTAAAATTGGGTTCACCTCCACTTTGTCATCATGCCCAGGTCATCCCTCTGAATGGCAAATTTTCATAGCTAGTTTATCACTTTTAATTGGCAAATGCTAAGCTGCATTTGTCTTAGTTCAGTAGGAACTATCATAGGTTGTGGTGTCCAATTTATCATAACCTATTCACAAATCCGATGGTCTTTAATCTGTTATGTTAATATTTACCTCTGAACAGTAAAGATCGTCAAGCTCACTCTTTTCTATCCTCATCTCAACATGATTTGAGTCGAGTCATTTCTCAAAATTATAACTAATTCTATCGGTTCTTCACCTCTAACTAGATTAGTTATACCATTATTTCATTTCTTTTTAAGGGTTGTAGTATAACTTGAACGTAAGAATTGCAAACTCAGAACATAAAACAAGTTGGAAATACAACAGAGGAATCAAATTAAATTACTTTTTATTGATTCAAAAAGGGGGATACATGGATTACAGGCTACGAGAGTGCTTTGTAAGACTTGAACTGTTCTTCAAGGATGGCCAGCCTATTCCTCCTCTCCTCAATAGCTCTGATGAATGTCTGGGATCTCAACTCGGCCTCATTAAAGTTCGTTGTCTGGGACAGATGAGCCTCAATTTTAGCTAAAGTTTCCCTTTGTGCTAGTTCCTGCTGCAGGACTTCATCATTTTGGATCTTGAGCTGCTCTAGCCGAGCGATCTCCTCAAGACGCACCGGTTCAGTCTTAGACAGAAGAAGATTGGCTCTCTTGATCATCTCCTTGGCCTTCTCAATCTTATCTTTAGCATCGAGAAGAGCACTATTAGAAGCATCTATGACATCTCTAATTTCTACTTTCCTTGTCTCTAAGGATTTTAAATCTGAAGATATTGCCTTAGCTGCTTCCTGTGCTACAAGATAAGCTTCACGCATTTGGGCAACAAGGCGTTCAAGCTGTTTATTAACTGAGGAGTCCAAATCTGAATTGTTGAGGTGATGCCACTCGCCCACGTCCCTCTCAAGCCTTCCACCAGAAGCTCCTAAGCAGCAGCCTGATCATCCCCTCTAAAGTCTCGAATGCTTTCGATATTTCAAGAGAGGACCACCTTTAAAGTAGAAAATGAGGTGGTTGAGCCTTTTAAGACCACAGCAACAGATCGCTTCAGGCTTTTGTAAAAGCTATCTACCATCTTGGCCACAAATTCTTTCTCGGCTTCAACTACTCTAGGTGAGCAAGTAGTACCTGAAGACAAAGCTTCCGCCGGCTTCACTATCATAACGGTTGACGAAATGACAGAAGCACTGGCTGGAGAAAGACGAAGGATCATTGGTAATCTAGGGGGTCCTCATTTAAATCAGTACACCAGCCACGATGGAAGTAGGGCTGGTGACTATTTCAGGAAGAACTAGCTCAACAGCCAGTGTCAGAGACATAGGGCTGGTAATTATCTTCAGCCCAGCGGTTGTCAGGATAGGCAGCGTCAAAGAAACCACTAACATCTCACCTACTGATGCTAATAAGAGGGCAGGTCATGATATAAAACATCCAACTCGGTAATGTCCGCCAGCTGAAGTACTTGCCTCACTCCTGATTCCCTCAGGAAGATCTGCTGGTCCCCTTAAAGTCGATGCACCCAAAGGCGGAACACCTGTGAAAAGACTTTGTTGAAACAAGGCATAACGAATATCAGGAGAGAATTGCTTACAAAAGATCAAAGTATTACCGAGAGACGATATCGCCTCAACTGCCTCAACCGCAGTCTCTCTCCGGACTTCCTCGACGACTAATCCTGTCGGGCTCCATAGAAAAGATTTTGGTAGATGTAGGAGGGCCGTCCGGCTCACCTTCGCTTGCTGAAGCCTTTGTGGTCCATCCTATAGAGCTTGAGGCCATTGGATTCTCTTTCGAGGTCCCAGCACCCGAAGGACCGACATCAACCGCGTCACCTCCGGAATCTTCTGAGGCGACAAAGTAGCTAGCCTCGTCACCTTCCTTATAAGTATACATGATCATAATAACCCCCTGTTCTCCTGCAGCCTCGACTCATGATTCTCTTGTAGTCTTGGTTTCTAAATCATAGGATAAAAAATGAGCTATATGAAATATATAAGTACATGACAAAAAAATTGAATAAAACTTGTCTTACCCAGGCCGAGAATAGCTTTATCAGTTGTCTGCTTTTGCGCTGATAGTTTAATAACTAACGGGGCAGGAGGAGAAGGCACTGCAGCTGATTCACCCTCTGCAATGATGGTGTGAGTGTAGCGACAAGGCTTCTTCACCACCCTCTTCCTACGGGATCCACCTTGCCGCTTTCGTTTGAAGTGAACGTCGGGATCTTCTTCCTCCACCTCTTCCACCTCCACGTCTTCCATAGGAGTTGTGCCTACCCCACTAGGAGCATCTACTGGAAACTCAACGCTTGCGTCTCCTTCAAAGTAGGGACTTTTCGCGTCTGAAGCCTCATTATTGGCAGTGGCGATGAACTCCGAAAGGCCTGGCACCCAGACCCTTTTGCCCTTACCCTTCTCAGTGACTTTCCGCTTCAGCCACTGAGATATCAACTTCACACCAAAAGAGTTGACAGAAAATCTGGTTGGCGTGAAGTTTGAAGTTCTATACCACTGACAGAACCCCAAAGTCGTCAGTGGGTTTGGTGTCCTCAACGGCATGCATAGTCGTGCCTCAGTACAACCAGCGATGAAGAACCGCCAGGCGCGAGCACCATCAATGAGGCTCCCATGAAGACCAGGCTGGTGTTCGGATTACCAATATAGAGTTGGTCATACCTGAACTGACTATCAAATTGGCTCGGGACATAAGGCTCCAAATAGCAGGTATCCTCGCTCATGTACACCAGATGAGATGGCCAGATGCTAACAATCCATTCAAAGATCCCTCGACTCAGCGATGTCTTCCCATCTTCCACATCCTTGAATTCTTTACCATAGCCCACATCACAAATGTAGGCGAAGCACTAGAAGAAACTATAGACGTCGTACCGACACAGCAGCTTGCGGACCGCGGCTACATAAGTCCGTAACCATGAAGATCCCTCAAATCGGCGGAGAAGCGCCATTCGAACACCTTCTGGAGGCTCTTCACTAGCTTGAATAATAGCTGGGCAGTGAAGAGTGAACCATACCATCAAATAGGTGTATGGCAAGCCGATCCTGGGGTTTGGTCCGTCATGGGGCAAGATAGTGCTTTCCCCCTTTTCGCCTTTGGTGGCCTGCAGAAAGCCTTCATCAATGCACGAAGGCCCCGCTGTATATAACACACCACCATTGCCAGGAGAAGTCCAAGGGAGCGACCGTGGACCAGACGAACGGCCAGCAATAAGACAGTCGGAAGAATGACATCGGTAGAAGGAGATGGCACCACATATCTCTTCAACCAAACCGATAAACACACGGCCAAAAGTGCTTTCCGGGACATCGGTCGATGGGCCTGAAATGGAAACTCCTAAGAATGTCACCTTTCTCATAGATATCATCTTCTTCTTCCAAGACCATATCTCCCAGGGAATATTCTTGCATCCTCCAAAAAATGTCCTCGTCTGCAACCCCCACAGTGAGCCGCTTCAGGAGCATCTTTCAGGTTAGGGAACAAATAATTCCTCAGCTCTTCGAACTGCTCGAAGCTCCCTTATGGCTCCTATGCATACTCGAGCAGATGTAAAAATGGCACATTAATTCCCAGTAAGTCTCGAACAGGGCGGGCTCCTACTTCTCCAGAAGTGCCAATTCTGCCTCGCATGGGAAATATTCTTCATAAGGGAGAGATCCCATTGGCAGAGCAGAGACTTCCCATATATCATGCGAAGCCATACCCAATTCACCTACAGGGGTAAAGAAAGTCTCTATAGCTGGACAGTATAACTCAAAGATGGTGTATAAGTTCGCTACGCTCATCTGGATGCCATAGCAGGTTGCTCTTACAGTCTCGTAGAGTCCCAGCCTCTCCAAATCCTCTTCAAAATAAGCCAAGACGTATAGGGTCAAGTCCCTCCACCAGGCCTTGGAGGGATGAATCCAGCCTGGGGTCTTGAAATCAGTTGCTGGATAGTTTCCTGTTGGAACTTGATTCTGATGATACATTTATGAAGCCATTTCATTAGAACTCTATCTCACAAGCCTATAGAGTGTTCTACATGCTCAAGACTTCCCAAGGATAATGGCTATAGATGTGTATAGTAATATTTATTAGAATGTTAAAAGCCTTGGAACACACATACATCATAAGACTATTAGTCGACTTATACTCTTGATTAGTAGACTTATACATCCTATAGTCGACTTGACATTTTATGTAGTCGACTAACCTCTATTCTGAAAAGTTATCAACTCTCTGTTTCTTGACAGTTAACATTATTAGTTGACTTATCAACTTTATTAGTCGACTAATACCTGTTGTAGTCGACTAATATATTCTGCTAGTCAACTAATTTCAGTTTCCAGAAACATGTCTCTTGTATCAGTCATACCCTAGTCGACTTGCCCCCTTTAAGTCGACTACTATAGATAAAAATCAATACCCTAGTCGACTAACCCCCAACCTCAAGTCGACTAATAGCAGTTTTTGACTGTTGGACAATTTCTAATTTCTGATGTTTTATCTAACTTTTCAAAATCCAAATTCAAGTTAATAACTTCCCTAACTGACTATAGATTTCACCTATAAACAAGGATGTTGTCCTAGGCTAAAAATACCAAGTTTTCTGCCCAAAAACTCTGTTCAAAATTCTATTTTTCAGAAAACTATTTCTACTTTCAATTCTTCACTCAAATTCTAATACTTTAGTGAAGATTTCTGAGAGTCCACCTATAAGAGTCCTTGTTCACGATCACATACAGATTCAAGACGTAAGGATTGATTGTAATCACTCAAAGATAAAGTGTTGTACAAGAGCGTCTTCGGGTTGAAGAGAAATTATACAAGATGTTGTTGTCTTCTTGGTTGTAAGAAGAGTTGTATACATTAGGCAAAGAGAATTTGTCAAGTAGTATACAAGGTGTTGATTTTGGGTGTACAAAATTAAATGTTAAAGGAAAATCTCAAGCAGGTGGCTTGGGACTGGATGTAGGTCAAGAGGACCGAACCAGGATAAATCACTTGTGTTTGTATTTGATTTACTTTCTATGATTTAATTTTCTTTTGTGCAAGTTTATATTTAACGCTAATCATCCTTTGATCTAGTGTTGTGTTGACGTAATTTTTAGATCCTACAATTAGTATCAGAGCCTGGCCTGCATACTCTATCAAAGCCCTGCATACCCTGTCAACAACCTACAAGGATGGCAACAGAGTTTTCTTCATCACATTCAAAGAAGGACATTTTACACAGCGTCCACTGCTATTCGATGAATCAAATTATAACTACTGGAAATGTAGAAAAAGATCTATTTACAATCACTCAACTATAAACTTTGGAACATAGTAGAAGCACCGCACACCAAGCCGACAACCAACTACATTGCTTGAGTGATGATCAAAACAAGAATGCGAACCTTAATGCCAAAGCGATGAATGCATTATTCTGTGCCTTAACCAAAGAAGAATTCAGTCGTGTGTCAATAGCCACATCTACAAATCAAATATGGCACATACTACAAGTAACACATGAAGGTATTGAAATCCACCTAGAGGGGGGGGTGAATAGGTGATATGACTAATCTAGAAACTAAATGCGGAATTACAAAACTAATTGCAACTACACTTAGTGCAACCAATGAGTGTAGCCGAATTCCCCGTGAAGGGCTCTGGACTAACTCCTCTTGATTCCTCTGAATGAGAGTTGAGGTGCTATATGAAGCTCTCGTGGTTAAGCACAAATGAGGCACACAAACACAAGCCAAGCATATAATAGATATATAACAATATGAATGATGCAAGGCACAACACAAGCAAATAGATATGAATGATATGAAAGATGCATAACACAAAGTAAAGAGAGAGAGTTGAGAGTTAATGGATCAAACGCAAAGACAAAGATGTGTTTCGAGATTCGAGCACCGAGCTCTACGTCCCCGCCTTCACCGAGAAGGATTTTCAATCCACTATCTTGTCCACCAAGGACTCCCACCGAGGGAACCTCCACCGAGGAGGGTTTGTACAACAACCGGGAGTACCAAACTCCTCTCTCAACCAATACAATGCCACCGAGGCAATACAAACATAATCCACCTCTACCGAAGAGGGATAGGCCCGTAGCCAAACAACCACAAATCACCTCTACCGAAGAGGATACAAATGCCAACCAACTCTACCTCACCAAGAGGGAGTAAACCACAATCTCAACCTCTACCAAAGAGGGAGCACCCACGAAGAAAGGGTTTTTACAACAAGTGGTATATCTCAACCACAAACAATCTCTTTTTCTCACAAATAAATGATCCTAATAGAATAGGATAGAAGATAGCTCAAGCATGGAAAAACAAAGTGTTTTGATCAAAGAAAATCTCTTGGGAAAAATACCAAAATGAATATAGAAATTAAGAACAAGAAACTAATTCTCAAAACCTATTTTCTTTGAAAATAACAAAACACTTTAAAACAAATAAGATGGATCTTTTGGCACTTAAAACACTTTTGAAAACTTGCTTTTAAAACCAGAGAATAGGAAAAATTTTCTTCTCAAAAACCTTGTCAAAAACCCAAAGAGATGGGCTTAAATAGGCCTCTCCAACAAACTAGCCGTTAGGCTGTTTTACAGCCTGGACGGCTGGCGGTCGAAAACAGAGAGCAGAGCTCTCTGGTCCGGTCGACCGCCCGGTCGACCGGCCCAATGCCAGGCCCAGACGTGCACAGGCTGTGCACGTCAGTCGACTGCCCGATCGACCGGCTCTTGGGTCGGTCGACTGTGCGGTCGACTGACAGAGCCTGTCAGGCACTGTTCTAGGTCAGAAAAATAGGGTAAAAAAATCTTATAAATCTTCTAAAAATCCCCAAAAATAGTTTTAACATTTTGCATTGATATACAAACATGTGATAAAAATTTCAACTCAAATATCAAGCAATTTGAACTATTTTTTTGTCTTACAAATTTTATCAAAAACCAAAACCTGTATTTTATCAAACTTTGATTTTTCAATAGGAAATCTGATTTTTCCTAAAACTCATTTAAATACAAAAACATTATACTTAAATACTTTTAGGTATGTTGCATATGGACATAGGTCCAATATACATGAAACATATACATATCATTATTTTTGTCTTTAATTCCAAAATAATGTTTTGTTAAAAATACAAAACACCAAAACTCATGAATAGGCATATCAAAATAAGTTTGTCTAGGAAATTAATCATGCATGTATATAGAACACATCTAATATACATAAACCATGTAAACTTGTTTTGATCTAACTGTTCATGAAAACCAATATCGGTTAAACCAAAAACCGAAAACCAATATCCATAAAACGTGTGTGTTGTGCACTTGAGCATATCAACTATCTAATCTTTACACATGGATCTAAAACACACTAAACTAAACTATGTGTTGGCCCAAGGTTACAATCAACCCATGTTTAGTGTATTTTGATGATTACAAAACATATTAGTTATTTGTACTAATATTATTTATTGCTTAAGTGTGTTTCAGGTTTATTATCATACTAGAAGTACTCTCACTCATATACAAAGTTTTTGGACTCAAATACAAGCTATTGGACTCAAGACAAGTCAAATTGGGCTCAAATTGCAATATTGAAGATCAAGAGAAGATAGCTCAAGTTGAAGTCTTGAAGACCATTGTAGTTTGTAAGTTTAGTTTTGTAAAGATAGAATATGTGAAATTTGGCTCTAGGATTTGCACACACATTTGTTTTGTATGTTTCTATGTTTTCAAAATATTTATTTCTAGGTTTATGCCTTAGTTTATACATACATGTACCCAAAGCTTTACATCTTCAAAAACTTGTTTAAATACATGTATATAAACTATTTTCAGCATAAAACTTAGCTTCAGATTTTTAAAGATTTTATACAAATTTTCTATCTTAAAATCTGCCCAGAAAAACTGTTTTCTAGGCAGACCGGTCGACCGGCCCAGTCGACCGGCTGCTGTGCCCGGACATGCACAGGTTGTGCATGTCTGTCGGTCGACCGGACCTATATACCGGTCGACCGAAAACAGACGTTTGCTCTCTGTATCTTTCCGGTCGACTGGGTCGGTCGACCGGTAGAAGGAAACTGTGTTTCCCTTCTTGAGATCGGTCGACCGGCAGTCGACCGGAGCCACAACGGCTCTTTTGCCAGCAGAGTCCCGGTCGACCGGCAGTCGACCGGTAGGCCTGCAACACCTCCAACGGCTCTTTCCTCTTTGGGCTGTTCTGAAAAACTGTTTTATTTTCTGTTTTAACAGACTTTTTAGAGGGTTGTTGGGGTGCTTTTGCAGGTGATATTAGCTGGAAAAATCAGAGTTTTTAACCTATTCTCTCCCTATAAATAGTGGGAAATAGGCCTTAGTTATGAACCAAGAAAAATACAAGTTTTCATTGTTTTTCAAGAGAAAGAGAAAAATAGTTTAAAGCTTTCATTTCCATTCTTTTAAGTTTGATTTTCAGTTGTTGTTTGATTCTTAATATCACTCTACAACTGAAGCTTTTCTCACAAACACTTCATAGAGCCAAAAATTTCATATTCTTTCTATAGGTGAAGTTGTAAAAGTGTGAGAGTGTTTGTAAAAGAGAAAGAGTGTTGTGGTCTAGTTGAGATCACCAATTTGTAATCCTTTGTTCTTGTGGAGACAAGTTCCTAAGGGGAATTTCTTTGTAAGGTGAAGCTACGGGCTTGAGGTCTTTGGAGGCCTAACTTGTACGGGATCCTAAGGGGATAGTGGAAACCCTTCACGGAGGTGAAGGCGGGGACTAGAGCTACGGGCTCGAACCTCGAAACAAATCACTTTGTTTGCGATTGGCTTGGCGTTCTTCTTGCTTAATTTCTTGCTTTAAATTACTTCCAATCTATTGCTTGTGAACTAACTTTTATTTGTGATATCCTTACTTGTTTATTTTACTTGCTTTCAATATTTCTTGCTATATTACTTGTGTGCATTTCATCATCGCATTTCATACTTGGAATTGTTCGATCACACCTCAATACAACACGGTTGCATTGCGCACCTCTAACCCATTTAAGGGGAATTGGGAGGAAGGAGTTCAGAACCTCGCAAGGGGTATTCGGCTCTTAGTCGTGTTTTGAGAGATCGTTGCATCACTCACTTAAGTAAAATTTAAAAAGAGCATTAGATTAGCAATTACACCTATTCACCCCCCCTCTAGGTGTATTTCAATTGGTATCAGAGCTTGGACTCTAGGATTTGGCTTAACAACCTTAGAGAGATCCTCATTTTGCTAATCACTTCATTCATTTCCACATAGTAAACATGGCCGATGGTATTAAGACACCCCCTAAGTTTGATGGACTTAACTTTCCCATATGGAAGGTTAAGATGACCGTTTTCTTGCAATCTCTAGGTAGTCGAGTTGCAAAGGCCGTGACTAAACAATTTAGTGTACCCCCCGGTGATGAATCTACTTGGTCCGAAATTGAGACCAAGGAGTTTGATGCCAATGCTAGGGCACATTATGCACTCCTACAAGCCCTCAATGATGATGACATAGCTAGAGTCATCCATTGCAAATCCGCCTATGAGATTTGGACCCATTTGCTAGTAACACATGAGGGGACATCACAAGTGAAGAGGGCCAAGATAGACCTTCTTCGGTCCCAATATGAAAATTTTAGCATGCAAGAGAATGAAACCATAGATGATATGGTTACTAAGTTTACAAAGATTACTAATGGTCTTGCTTCTCTAGGTGAAGAAATCAACAATGATCAAAGGGTGAGAAAGATCATCCGGGCTCTTCCTCCATCATGGGAAGTGAAAGCTACAACATTGAAGGAACTCAATGACAAAGATGAGATTGAGCTCATTGGACTCATTGGGAACTTGAAGACCCATGAGATGGAGAGAAAGGCAAGGGAGGACATGGCACCTACCAAAAAGAAGACCATTGCCTTCAAAAGTCATGCTACCTACTCCGACGAAGATGACGAAGAAGAAGATGACGAGGAGCTCTCACTTCTAGTCAAAAATGTCCGGAGGATGTACAACAAGGCAAAGTACCAAGGACGGAGGAGATGGCAAGGAGGCAAGGAAGAAAGGAAGATCATTTGCTTTAATTGCCAAAAGCCGGGACACATAGTAGCGGAGTGTCCGGACCAAGTGAAGCCATCTTCATCCAAGAAGCCATACAAGAAGAAAGCTATGAAAGCAACATGGGATGATGAAAGTGAATCCGAGGAGGAGATCGACACCGCCAATATGTGCTTCATGGCAAATGAGAGCACAAGCAAGGTAACCCCCTCAACTCCTTTTGATGAAGATTTATCCATGGATGAGCTAGGAGAAGCTTTTATGGAACTTTCTAGTAATTATGATTTCTTAAAGAAGAAATATTTAAAAATGAAAAAGGATAATGAATCTCTTAATATTCAAATTGTAAATCTTTCTAAAGAAAATAATGATTTACATTCTTCTTTAGTTTCCACTAAAAATGATTTTGAAAAATATAAGATTGCTTATAAAGGAAAGACCCCATTTGTAGACTCTAATGAGATTGCCATGATTAAGGAAAGATTAGACTCATTAGATGTTGTTTTGAAAAAATGTAGTGAGTTTGATAAGAAGAAGATGGAGAATATGTTTCCTAAGAAACAAGCTCCTAAGAAAAATATTCATCATGCTCATGCTCATGCTCATGTACATGCTACACAACCTATGCATCATGGTAAACCCCCAAAGCATGTTCACACTTCACATACACACCATGCATTCATGTATAGAAAAGTGTACTCATGTTCACATTGTGGACGGAAAGGACACTTAGCTAATTTTTGTTATGATAGACTAAGTGCATCACATCATAATGTTTGGGTTCGTAACACTAACTTTCAAGGACCCAAGAAAGTTTGGGTACCAAAGTCAACTATTGTTTTAAATGATGTAGGTACTTTCCAAAGCTCAAAGACGTAGAGGTTTATGGTATCTTGATAGCGGTTGCTCAAGGCACATGACTTGGGACATCAACAACTTTGCAACCCTATCAAGATATCATGAAGGTGGCACCGTCACCTTCGGAGATGACGCCAAGGGTAAAATCATCGGTATTGGTAATGTAAAACTTGGCACCTCTCCTTTAATTGAAAATGTAGTTTTAGTTGATGGCCTCAAGCATAATCTCTTGAGTGTTAGTCAACTTTGTGATAAAGGTTTTGATGTAGTTTTTGACAATGTTGCTTGTAAAGTAATTGATAGAACTTCCAATGTTTGTGTATTTTCCGGTTTTCGTGAAAGCAATGTTTATATGATTGATATGTTAAATATGTCTTGTAATATAACATGTTTAAAAGCCCTCGATGACGACTCTTGGTTGTGGCATAGGAGATTAGGTCACGTTTCATTTGACCATATTTCTAGGCTTAACTCTAAGGAAATGGTGAAGGGTATTCCTTCATTGAACTTTGAAAAGGACCGAGTTTGTGACGCATGTCAATTTGGGAAACAAACTAAGTCCTCATTCAAATCAATTAAGGATATCATGTCATCACGTCCATTAGAGCTAATCCACATGGACTTATTTGGCCCAACTCAAACCAAAAGTTTAAGTGGGAGTAGATTTGCTTTTGTTTTAGTAGATGATTTTTCGCGTTTTACTTGGGTTTATTTTCTTGAGCATAAAAGTCAAACCTTTTCACATTTTCAAGCCTTTAAGAAAAGAGTTGAAAAGGAAAATGACTCCTCAATAATTAAAATAAGAAGTGATAGAGGAGGTGAGTTCATTAACCTTCCCTTTACCACTTTTTGTGAGGAACATGGAATAAAACATGAACTTTCTTGTCCTAGAACTCCACAACAAAATGGAGTAGTTGAGCGGAAAAATCGTACTTTACAAGAGATGGCTAGGACAATGTTAAATGAATATGGTCTACCACATTATTTGTGGGCCGAGGCCGTTCATACTTCATGTTACATTGCAAATCGTGTTTTCCTATGTAAAAATACTACTAAGACTTCTTATGAGATGTATTTTTCTAGAAAACCTAATGTTTCTTATTTCAAAGTGTTTGGTTGCAAATGTTTTGTTTTAAATACAAATATTAATTTGGGAAAATTTGATGCTAGATCATATGAGGCTATTTTTGTAGGTTACTCAAATACTAGTAAGGCTTATAGAGTCTTCAATAGGTCAACTTTGACTATTGAGGAATCTATTCATGTTAAATTTGAGGAATCTAACAAGTTTGTTAAGAATTGTGTAGAAATTGATGCTTTAGATGAAGGCTTGGAGAAAGTGACCTTGGAGGATGTTTCTACCATGGGAGACAAGCCAAAGGATGGTGATGGAAGTGAAGCCAAAGTGGAAGAGGCTCAAGGAAATGAACATCGAGCAAATGAAGAGGAGCCCTCTCAACCACTACCAAAGGATTGGAGATTCAATCCTCATCATCCCAAGGACCTCGTCATAGGTGAAGTATCAAAAGGGGTAACCACTCGCTCTAAGATTCAAGATTTTTGTGGTAATTTTGCTTTTATTTCACACATAGAACCTAAAAATGTCCTCGAGGCCGAGGCCGATTCATATTGGTTGCTTGCAATGCAAGAGGAGCTCAATCAATTTGAGCGCAATCAAGTTTGGCACCTTGTTCCTAGGCCCCAAGATAGACCAACTATTGGCACTAAATGGATCTTTAAGAACAAGTTGGATGAATCGGGTAATGTAGTTAGAAACAAGGCTAGGTTAGTTGCCCAAGGTTACACTCAAATCGAAGGAATCGATTTTGAAGAAACCTTTGCACCCGTAGCACGGCTCGAAGCCATACGGATGACCTTAGCATATGCCTCATTTAAAGATTTTAAGTTATTTCAAATGGATGTAAAGAGTGCTTTTCTTAATGGTTATATTGATGAGGAGGTGTATGTTGAACAACCCCCCGGGTTTGTTGATCCTACACACCCTAATTATGTTTATAAATTAGATAAAGCACTATATGGTTTAAAACAAGCCCCTAGGGCTTGGTATGAAAGATTGTCTTCATTTTTGATTTCAAATGATTTTAAGAAAGGAAAAGTTGATAAAACATTATTTACCAAACATATAGACATTAGATATCATTTTCTTAGAGATCACTTTGAAAAAGGTGACATAGATATTGATTTTGTTTCCACAGATTTTCAACTTGCAGATGTTTTCACAAAACCTTTAGATTATGCAAGATTTTCATTTATTTGTGGTGAATTGAATGTATGTAAGATTGATACTTAAAATATCTTAGTTTGTTTTGTTTTGGTTTCTAATATGTTTGTTTTGTTTTGTCTTAAATTTTTTTTTTAACCCTTTTTGATGTATGACAAAAAGGGGGAGAAATATAAATATATATTAGTTTTGGGAGAAAATATATGGAGAAAAATATGTGGTTTGTTTTAAATTTTGTTATTCCTTATGATAGCTTAATTTTTTTTGGTGATGATATTTTTCAATGCTTTATGTATGTTTACATAGTGTTCATATTCATGTTAAATACATAGCATTGTTTAAGGGGGAGCTTTCCAAGCTCTTTCTTCTTTTATTTGTTTAATAACTCATATGTTTTGTCATCATCAAAAAGGGGGAGATTGTTGGCCCAAGGTTACAATCAACCCATGTTTAGTGTATTTTGATGATTACAAAACCTATTAGTTATTTGTACTAATATTATTTGTTGCTTAAGTGTGTTTCAGGTTTATTATCATACTAGAAGTACTCTCACTCATATACAAAGTTTTTGGACTCAAATACAAGCTATTGGACTCAAGACAAGTCAAATTGGGCTCAAATTGCAATATTGAAGATCAAGAGAAGATAGCTCAAGTTGAAGTCTTGAAGACCATTGTAGTTTGTAAGTTTAGTTTTGTAAAGATAGAATATGTGAAATTTGGCTCTAGGATTTGCACACACATTTGTTTTGTATGTTTCTATGTTTTCAAAATATTTATTTCTAGGTTTATGCCTTAGTTTATACATACATGTACCCAAAGCTTTACATCTTCAAAAACTTGTTTAAATACATGTATATAAACTATTTTCAGCATAAAACTTAGCTTCAGATTTTTAAAGATTTTATACAAATTTTCTATCTTAAAATCTGCCCAGAAAAACTGTTTTCCAGGCAGACCGGTCGACCGGCCCAGTCGACCGGCTGCTGTGCCCGGACATGCACAGGTTGTGCATGTCTGTCGGTCGACCGGACCTATATACCGGTCGACCGAAAACAGACGTTTGCTCTCTGTATCTTTCCGGTCGACTGGGTCGGTCGACCGGTAGAAGGAAACTGTGTTTCCCTTCTTGAGATCGGTCGACCGGCAGTCGACCGGAGCCACAACGGCTCTTTTGCCAGCAGAGTCCCGGTCGACCGGCAGTCGACCGGTAGGCCTGCAACACCTCCAACGGCTCTTTCCTCTTTGGGCTGTTCTGAAAAACTGTTTTATTTTCTGTTTTAACAGACTTTTTAGAGGGTTGTTGGGGTGCTTTTGCAGGTGATATTAGCTGGAAAAATCAGAGTTTTTAACCTATTCTCTCCCTATAAATAGTGGGAAATAGGCCTTAGTTATGAACCAAGAAAAATACAAGTTTTCATTGTTTTTCAAGAGAAAGAGAAAAATAGTTTAAAGCTTTCATTTCCATTCTTTTAAGTTTGATTTTCAGTTGTTGTTTGATTCTTAATATCACTCTACAACTGAAGCTTTTCTCACAAACACTTCATAGAGCCAAAAATTTCATATTCTTTCTATAGGTGAAGTTGTAAAAGTGTGAGAGTGTTTGTAAAAGAGAAAGAGTGTTGTGGTCTAGTTGAGATCACCAATTTGTAATCCTTTGTTCTTGTGGAGACAAGTTCCTAAGGGAATTTCTTTGTAAGGTGAAGCTACGGGCTTGAGGTCTTTGGAGGCCTAACTTGTACGGGATCCTAAGGGGATAGTGGAAACCCTTCACGGAGGTGAAGGCGGGGACTAGAGCTACGGGCTCGAACCTCGAAACAAATCACTTTGTTTGCGATTGGCTTGGCGTTCTTCTTGCTTAATTTCTTGCTTTAAATTACTTCCAATCTATTGCTTGTGAACTAACTTTTATTTGTGATATCCTTACTTGTTTATTTTACTTGCTTTCAATATTTCTTGCTATATTACTTGTGTGCATTTCATCATCGCATTTCATACTTGGAATTGTTCGATCACACCTCAATACAACACGGTTGCATTGCGCACCTCTAACCCATTTAAGGGAATTGGGAGGAAGGAGTTCAGAACCTCGCAAGGGGTATTCGGCTCTTAGTCGTGTTTTGAGAGATCGTTGCATCACTCACTTAAGTAAAATTTAAAAAGAGCATTAGATTAGCAATTACACCTATTCACCCCCCCTCTAGGTGTATTTCACTATGGATACCTAAGTCTTCTTGTAGAGCGCCGTCTCCAAGCCGACTCGATCCAAAACGAGATCCACCGAGCTTGACTCCAACGAGTGCAATGTATGATCTTGATGCTCGGGCTCTGGAATCACCATGTGAAAGCTTCCAAACTCCTTTGTTGAAGCTAATCACCAACTAATATCTTGATTAATGATCTGAAACTAAAATCACAAGATTATTAGTAAACATAACTACATGAGTTAATCATCATCAAAACTAGAGTGGAAGGCCTCTGGGCCAACAATCTCCCCCTTTTTGATGATGACAAAACTCATGGAGTTATATATGCATGGATTAAAGTTAAGCTTCAAAGAAGCTCCCCTTTAACTCATGCATAGGAAATAAGCAATAAGATATGGCAATGTGAGCTCATAAACATGTATGCATAGATATGCATAAAACAAGATACCAAATACAAAAACATGCTCTTGATACCAAATAAACAATTAAATGACAAACTAATAAATAAAAACAAAACATGCATATAAAAACATGCATATAAACTCAAATACTTCTCCACCTTTTTATCAATCATCAACAAAGGGTCAAAGTAAAAACAAAGCAATAAATTCTTCTCCCCCTTTATGTTCGAACCAAAGAATCAACAAAGGGGTTAAATGCAATGTTCTCCCCCTTTTTGTCTAAAAACAAAAACGATGTAAATAAGGGGCGACAACAAACAAATCAATAATAAGAATATATGTGATATACATTCATGAAGAGGAAGACGCTAAGTTAACTTCCCTACATATATGCATTACATGAAGAAAGGATGACAAGCCCTAATTCACATAACATATAATATGCAATGCATAAGAAGAGATGTGAAGCTCCCCCTACACACGTGTATCGCATAAAAAAGGAGTTGTCAAGCTCCTCAATATAAGATACACTCAACATGAATCTATATGTAGAAGAGATGTTAAGCTCCCCTTACATATATGTAATATAAATCAAAACATTTTTTTTATATTTCTTATTAAAGCATTTCGAATTTTCTCAATAAAACAAATTTTGATACCAATTAAAAAAAATGTGTCAAAGTAGTACATTTGATATCTATTGAAAGGAAACATAAAAATATTGATACCAATTTTAAGAAGTAAAAGTATCTTGATACCAATTAAAAACATTCAAATAAACATCTTGATATCAATAAAGAGTATTATTCTTTTTTTTTAAGTATATGATACCAATTGAAATTATAATATTCTACAATTTTTTTAAAAAATTCATTTTCTATCATAAAGTAAGGGAGTGAAAATCTAGGGTAAACAAAATACCAATTGAAAGATAAAATATGAGTTTTCTCCCCCTTTATGAAAAACCAATTGAAATTATGCAAAAGCTTGTATTAGCATACCAATTGAAAAACTAATCAATTGAAATATGATATTCATTAAAAATTCAAGCTTTAGTATAAACATATATATGTATGAAAAATTAGATACCAATCGAAATTGATACAATTTGAAGTGAAAGCATACATACATAAAAATATATATGATTATACAAAAATGTCAATATTGATACCAATTGAAAGATCCAATGATACCAATTGAAACAACAATAATATCAAATGTATATCTCATATTTCCTACCACCCATTCATGTTCAAGTTCTAAAATAATTTTCACTATAAAGCATATATGAGCATGATCTCCCATCCAACTACCCTTGGAAGGTAGGGGTTTTCAAAAATAGGTTTGAAAATATAATATGTTTGAAAACTCTACCAAACCGAAGAATCCGAACTAGTTAAATGGAAAAACTTCTAAGCTAGTACGAAATCTTTCAAGCAAGGAATAAAACAAAAATATTTTTCATGAAATATATGTAAATCACATGGCACTAAACACTCGAAATCAATGAAGCACACATTATACTCATGAAAACACAATCATGAGAAACATTTAAAAGAGGTGAATGAACAAGTGTTATGTGAAACATATCATCATGAAAATATGCAATCAAGCTCAATATTCCTTAAAATATGAAAATCACCAAAATTTATTTAATCTTCAAGGCATATGTATGTCTTATACAAACTAAAGTATACATACATATCCAAACACAACGAGTCCACAATAATATATGCATAAAAGGCACGTGGCTCAAAGGATGTATATGCATAATTAATAGTTTGAATAAAATGGACATATACATGAAGTTAAACAAAAATCACATGAACATGAAAACAAAAATAGGAATACAAGTCAAATGCATGAATCATCAAAACTAGACTATACTAATATATCTAGTGGGTACAAATAATCATTCAAACACAAACATATATATTTATTCGTGGCCCACTATATGTACAAGTATATATCCTAGTCTTAATGAAAACTAACATTTAAACATATATTCAAAACATGAAGCATAAAACGACACATAAATCAACATGATAAATATAAATATGATCATTATGTAAATCCACATGCTATTAGAGTTATGATATATATAATAGCTAAACATATGTGAGAACACAAAGAATGATCCATATGAACATGGGTGATCTCAAAAGCTATACATGTATGTCAATGGTCTAATAATCATAGTATTTAACCTACTAATCAAAAACATAAAGCATCAAAACATGCTATAAACAATGAACATGAAAAGCATGCAAATAATAAACGGGAGTTAGAAATCAATACCAAAACTAATGAAGGCACCTCTCTAGTTCTCCAAACCAAGGTGGTCCTCCCACCAAACATCCCTTGAAAGTGATGCATCCACATAATACTCATGAAGCTCGGAACGCATCGACTCCAAGGTACCACTACTCTCACGTCATGTGAGAGCCCACACCTACATCAAATACAATAGGGGTGGTCTTTGGTACCCATACTCTTTTGGGTCCATGGGGGTTAGTACCTTTTCTAACCCAAACAAACTTATTTGCTAAATTTACATCATGTATTCTATCAAAGCAAAATCCAGCAAGGTGGCCCTTACGTCCACAATGTGTACAAGTGTACACATGAGCATACATGGTGTGATGGTGGTGACCGTGAGTAGCATGTGTATGCCGTGGAGGGTGTACATGCAAAGATGGAACTTATTTCTTTCAAAACAAGATTCCAAACATGTATGACTCAAAACACAATGGCTCAAAGTGGAGCCCAAACAATCAATATTCTTCTTTAGCATGGATATATCATTTTTAATTAAAGAAGAAGTGGTACATGTAATGGGTGATCTAGATGGAACTACCCTAGCATGGCAAACATGAGAATCAATATTATTTTGCAAAAGTTCATTTTTCTTTAAACAAGCATCTAAATCATTTGAAATAGAAATTATTTTGTTTTTCAAAGAAACATTCTCTTTTAAAACAAAATCAACTTTTGAAGACAATTTTTCATTTTTCTTCAAAACTTCATTACAATCATTTTTATTTTTTAAAAATTCATTTTCTTTTAGGGCAAGTTCAAGTTTAGATTTCAATGAATCCCTTTCATTAGAAATCTCCACTTTCTCTTGCAAAACATGTCAAGTTTTGAACATAAAACCTTATTTTCTTTATTAAGTTCAAAACTCTTCTTTTTCAAAATGTTATATTTTTCAATCAATTTTTCACACACAATGGATAATTCTTCATTCAAAGCATTGACATCAACATGATCATCACATGAAGAACTAGCATCATCACTATCTAGTTGAGATTCCGAATATACCTCAAGGGAGTCATTCCCTTGGACCATGAAGCATTGTGACTCGGATTCTCCTCTAGATTCCTCCGGTTGGATTTGCATTTGAAGATTGGAAGTGGAGGTGGTCAACTTGTTCCACACTGCAAAGGCGGAATCAAAGTTAGAAACAAGCAAAAGATAATCTTTAGAAAGCGTGCTTCTAATAGCCTCAAGGGCCTGTGCATTGGCCCCTATATGATTGCTATTACCAAGAAAGCATTTCTTGGTAGCGGCAAGGAAAACATGCAAGCCTAGGGTTTTTAGGTAAATGGACATCTTAGTCTTCCAAACAACAATGTTGGAAGGGTCAAACATAGGTGGGGTCATGAAGTCTATGGGTGTAAACTATATGTGTGCAAACAAATATATGTGCAAATGCAAATGAAAGATTAGCAAACCAAGATCTCACTCCTAGGTGGTTAAACCTAATATCAGGAGTGGAGGCTCTGATACCAATTGAAATCACCTAGAGGGAGGGTGAATAGGTAATATGGCTAATCTAGAAACTAAATGCGGAATTACAAAACTAATTGCAACTACACTTAGTGCAACCAACAAGTGTAGCCGTATTCCCCGTGAAGGGCTCTGGACTAACTCCTCCTGATTCCTCTGAATGAGAGTTGAGGTGCTATATGAAGCTCTCGTGGTTAAGCACAAGTGAGGCACACAAACACAAGCCAAGCATATAATGGATATATAACAATATGAATGATGCAAGCAACAATACAAGCAAATAGATATGAATGATATGAAAGATGCACAACACAAAGTAAAGAGAGAGAGAGAGAGTTGAGAGTCAATGGATCAAACGCAAAGACAAAGATGTGTTTCGAGGTTCGAGCACCGAGCTCTACGTCCCCGCCTTCACCGAGAAGGATTTCCAATCCACTATCTTGTCCACCGAGGACTCCCACCGAGGGAACCTCCACCGAGGAGGATTTGTACAACAACCGGGAGTACCGAACTCCTCTCTCAACCAATACAATGCCACCGAGGCAATACAAACACAATCCACCTCTACCGAAGAGGGATAAGCCCGTAGCCAAACAACCACAAATCACCTCTACCGAAGACAGATACAAATGCCAACCAACTCCACCTCACCAAAAGGGAGTAAACGACAATCTCAACCTCTACCAAAGAGGGAGCACCCACAAAGAAAGGGTTTTTACAACAAGTGGTATATCTAAACCACAAACAATCTCTTTTTCCCACAAATAAATGATCTAATAGAATAAGATAGAAGATAGCTCAAGCGTGGAAAGTGTTTTGATCAAAGAAAATCTCTTGGGAAAAATACCAAAATGAATATAGAAATTAAGAACAAGAAACTAATTCCTAAAACCTATTTTCTTTGAAAATAACAAAACACTTTAAAAATAATAAGATGGATTTTTTGGCACTTAAAACACTTTTGAAAACTTGCTTTTAAAACCAGAGAATAGGAAAATTTTTCTTCTCAAAAACCTTGTCAAAAACCCCAAAGAGATGGGCTTAAATAGGCCTCTCCAACAAACTAGCCGTTGGGCTGTTTTTACAGCCTGGACGGCTGGCGGTCGACCGCCCGGTAGATCGCCAACGCTCATAAATATGACCGTTGGAGGAACCCGGTCGACAGTCCGGTCGACCGCCTAAAAACAGAGAGCAGAGCTCTCTGGTCCGGTCGACCAGCCCAATGCCAGGCCCAGAAGTGCACAGGCTGTGCACGTCGGTCGGCCGCCCGGTCGACCGACTCCTGGGTCGGCCGCCTGTGCGGTCGACCGACAGAGCCTGTCAGGCACTATTTTGGGTCAGAAAAATAGGGTAAAAAAATCTTATAAATCTTCTAAAAATCCCCAAAAATAGTTTTAATATTTTGCATTGATATACAAACATGTGATAAATTTCAACTCAAATATCAAGCAATTTGAACTATTTTTGTGTCTTACAAATTTTATCAAAAACCAAAACCTGTATTTTACCAAACTTTGATTTTTCAATAGGAAATCTGATTTTTCCTAAAACTCATTTAAATACAAAAACATGATACTTAAACACTTTTAGGCATGTTGCATATGGACATAGGTCCAATATACAAGAAACATATACATATCATTGTTTTTGTCTTTAATTCCAAAATAATGTTTTGTTAAAAATACAAAACACCAAAACTCATGAATAGGCATATCAAAATAAGTTTGTCTAGGAAATTAAGCATGCATGTATATAGAACACATCTAATATTCATAAACCATGTAAACTTGTTTTGATCTAACTGTTCATGAAAACCAATATCGGTTAAACCAAAAACCGAAAACCAATATCTATAAAACGTGTGTGTTGTGTACTTGAGCATATCAACTATCTAATCTTTACACATGGATCTAAAACACACTAAACTAAACTATGGATACCTAAGTCTTCTTGTAGAGCGCCATCTCCAAGCCGACTCGATCCAAAATGAGATCCACCAAGCTTGACTCCAACGAGTGCAATGTATGATCTTGATGCTCGGGCTCTAGAATCACCATGTGAAAGCTTCCAAACTCCTTTGTTGAAGCTAATCACCAACTAATATCTTGATTAATGATTTGAAACTAAAATCACAAGATTATTAGTAAACATTGTTGGCCCAAAGGCCCATCACTCTTGTTTTGATGATGATCAACTCATGAAGTTATGATTACTAATGATCTTGTGTTTAATTAGTGACAGATTCATTATCAAGATCTTAGTAGGTGTGGAGCTTCAACAAAGGATTTAAAGTCAAGTTGGAAGCTAGCACCGGTTGATTCACGAGCCTATGCATCAAGACCACATCTAGAGATGAGCTCGGTGGATTGCATGTGGACCAAGTCAAGAAGATGTGAAGACTTCAAGGGAAGACTTCAAGATCAAGACTTGTGTCTAGGTATAAGATTTGTATTTTTATTTTAGATAAAATGTAAAGGATAGATAGTTGGTGGATTGCTCAAGTCATATCACACACACACTCTTGATAGAATTATTTTCATGATAAAATTTCATTTCATAAAAAGATTTTCTTGATTAAGAAAAGATTTTCATTGTGACAAGATTCTATTTGGTTCTTGGTATTTCAAGTTTACATATCTTATATCCAAAACTAAGTTTAGTGCTTTATGTCAAAAACTAGATATTTCATCTTGATTGTGTAGTGGATCATATCCATACACACTATGCTTTAAAGTATATCTTGTTTTTGTATTTGATGAAAATTTGGAAAAACATGTTGTTTTAGAAAAACAGTTTTTATTATGAGCCAATATTTCCAAGTTACAAAAATAGTCAAATCTTTAATAACATGCCTTGATTTTGTGCAAGCATGTTTCTATATCATAAAACTATTTTTGTAGAATTTTTAAGTATTTATGGATTTTTTATTAAGCCAAAAAGACCAATCTTTAATCCCAAAATTTTCAGGTTCTGGCAGTTCTGAGTTTTCAGAACTGACAGTGGCCGGTCGACCGGGTCGGTCGACCGGACGTGCACAGACGTGCACGCCTGTGTGCACTGGAGAACGGTCGACCGTGCCGGTCGACCGCTTCAGAGAGCTTTGCTCTCAGGAAATCTCGGTCGACCGGGCCGGTCGACCGACAGAGAGTTTACTCTCTTCTCCAGTTGCTCGGTCGACCGGGTCGGTCGACCGGAGGCTGCAACGGTCGGATTTTGACCGTTGCCGGTCGACCGGACCGGTCGACCGGAAGCTCTGACAGAGCCCAACGGTCAGATTTTTCTGGCCTCTATAAAAGGGGGTTTTGTCATTGTTTTGAGCCAAGATTTTTGGAGACCTTAGAGCCTGTTTTCTCATATTCATTTCAGAGGTTTTTCTCCACAAAAATAGTGAGCTAATACTTCCAATCAAAAGGGAAGATTTTATAAGAGTGTAAAAGTGATTTCTTGAGATTTTTCACGAAAGATTCTTTCCTTGCTTTCTCACACAAACACTTAAGCATCCATTGAGCTATTCATCCTATAGGTGTTGTAGTGAGAGTTTTTGTAGGTGATCAAGTGTTTAGATCACCAAGATTTCATCTTGTACTTTGAGGAGACGGGCAAGTGTGCTCGTGGTGGTTTAGGGTTCGGGTGCGAACTCTTGTAGCTTGAGGTGCGGCCTCGACGAGCCGGTGGGCTTGTGGTGTGTAAGGGACTTTGGGAGTCCGAGGGCTTGTAGGTGTTGCGGAACCAAGGAGAGATCCGGTTGGATCGTGCATAGTGGAAATCCTTCGTGTGTCGAAGGCGGGGATGTAGAGCAAGTGTGCTCGAACCTCGAAACAAACCCTTTGTGTTTGTGATTGCTCACTCTTGCTCTCTTACTCTTTTTGTCTCACTTATATCTTGCATTACTTTATAGTCTTTATCTTTTATATGCATGATATACCTTTGTGCTCATAATTGCTATACTTGCTTGGGATTGTCATTAACACTAATATTCAACCAAGAGAGCCAACGCGGCACCTCACCCATTCAAGGGGAATCTAGAGGAGCTTGTCCAGAGCCTCGCAAGGGGAATTCGGCAACACTCTTGTGTTATACATAAGTGTTTGATTAAAAGAAGTTTAATTTGGTCAACTTAGTTTTAATTCTGCATTATTTGTTCATAAGTGACTGTTAACTGATTTTTCCTGCACAGAAAATAATGAATATTAGATTTAAGAATAGATCGTGCGAGGAATCAGTTCTAATCCGCGGTAGCAGGGCTATGCGGGTCGTGATCCTCAAGGAGGGACTGCGATAGAAGCGTTAAGCAAGTTATACTCTAAAAATTTATCTTTTTTAGTTATTTTGTTAGTCACGATGGTATTTACAATGAGTTGTGGTATTTACAATGGATCGAAGAAAAGAATATGGAGAGAGATGGATTTAATCTACAAAAAAGAAATAAAAAAGAAGAAAAGAAAACTTACTTGAGTTGGAGAAAATAAGTGAAAACCTAATACTTTCTACCGTTTTTCGGAGGCGTTGAACGTATGAACCTTGGGATCGAACTCAGTCCGTTGTCGCATTAGGTCATCAAGCCTTGGGCAAGCATGAGTTGATACGCCTCGAGGAGGAGAACATCGCCATGGAATATCGTTGGAACCCCGATCTTCGGTATACTTATGGTTCGGTAATCGCTTGCATGCTCATCACCAATCACAGAGATGAAAAGAGAAAAAGAAATAGAAAACAAGAATACAGAGAAACATAGAAATAAGAAACAAAACAAATATACCTTTATTGCTTTAATCCATGGCAGAGAAGAGAAGATACATCAGTGTCACCCTCAATATAATCATCTCTCTCTCTCTTTAAATAAAAAGAAAAGAAAATCTAACTACAAAGGAAGAAACCCTAGAAAAAACCTAACTTTGGCCCTTGGCTCGCCTCTGGACGCTCTGTATGTTGCAATGCAGGTGCTATTTATAGATGCAGTATGCCACAAAGTCCCGGACGAACTTGCCCACAAAAACTGGTATTCCCTCTCATCTATATTGCCGCGGATGCGCGGCTTTTGCCGCGCCTCCGCGGCAATCTGGTGGCAGATTGCCACGCGCTTTGGCGCGTGGCTTCTCCTGGTCCGTCCCTGTGGGCTTCTGCTTCTGGAATTTTAATCCTGGCCTTTTAAATCTGGATTTTCGAGGTAACTTGGTAATCAAGTTACCCTTAATCCAGATTTCTTCAAATCTTCCTCCCACGAATTTCTTCTTTATCTTGGCCTTTTAATCTGATCCTGCAGGTGTTTAGGGTTGGATAGAAGTCCACCCTTCCCTAAACTTCAATAATTGCAACTCTAGCCCTTGTATATTTGCACTTTGACACTTGATATTTGCATTTTAACTCTTGGGCTTCAAATATGGGCTTTTGGCTTCATTGGGCTTTATTTATTATTAAATCGATAATTCGAGGCCTGCACAAAATAAATTACAAATCATTAATAAATGTGCAGAATAATATGAATAAATGTGCGAATGCGATGGTATATATGATGATAATTATGCACTTTTGACTACCAATCACACCCCCACACTTATCTTTTTGCTCGTCCTCGAGTAAAAACAAAGAAAAAGAAAAAGTTAATCTAACCTAACTCACTTTCGTAGGAATCACGATTGCACTTAGCACGTGCAACAAGCCGTTAAACCTCTAGGTTACCCTAGAGGACGAGTGTTGTCTCGTGAGGGTTTTCAGCGGATTGCACCCACAAAATCCATAAAAAGGAAAATTTTAAATTATTATTGAAGAGACTAAGTAGTCTATAAGTTTTAGGATCCTCATTTTTATTCATTCTTCAAACCTAGTCTTTATAAGTCAATTGTTATTCATTTTAGGTAAGGATTAAAATTGAATTTCTAATATAGTCTTTTTCGTTACCAAAAATCATATGCATCCTTATGTTTTTACTAGGAATTCCTTAACTTGGACTCTCATGCCTCTTTATTATTTTTATAACTTCATCTAATTTTCTTTCGTGTAAGTATCAAGGCTTCTTGAGGCCCTAATACCTAACTAATTGATTATTAGATGTGTTAATATAATTTTTTTTTTTTTTTTTTTTTTTTTGGCATGTATACTCATCTAATTTTCTTTCGTATAAGCATCAAGGCTTCTTGAGGCCCTAATACCTAACTAATTGATTATTAGATTTGTTAGTACATTTAAGTAATTTTTCCTTAGTTCCCTCGGACTTTCTAATCCACCCATGTAGCGAACTTAAAGTCGGTGGCTCCCAAACCAGTCGGCTTTAGGGCACCAAGTGAGAAAACACCCCGCGGACTCAAATTCGAGTGAATTAGGCCCCAAAACTAAGGACTTTATTTTATTTACTCACCTTTAGGCATGAATACTTATGCTTCTTGAGGCACATGTATCAGCTTAATTGGTGAATTATTTTTTTTTTCTTTTTTTTTTTTTATTATTATTTTTTATGAGGCACAAGGTCTTTGTCTTAGAATCCTAGATATGCATTTGGTATTTCATTAAGGTAAAAATCAAGACTAATTATTTATTCAATTTCTCTCCTATACCTAAAAATTAAACAATTTATTTATTTTGACCAAGTTTTTAGAAATCCTAATCATGATTTTCCTAATCCTTAAAACTAACTTAGATTTCTTTCAAAAAATAAGTCAAAATATTTCCTTTTTATAACAATTTTTTTTTTTTAAAAAAATTTTTTTTTTTATTAGCATTTTTTTTTTTTTTTTTTTTTTAGTTTTTACCTATGTTAGTATGTTAGTAAAGCCCACCCCCACACTTATCTCATGCATTGTCCTCAATGTATGAAATGAATGCATATATGCATGAAAAAGAACAAGGGAAGGCGGAAGTTACCTTAGGGTGGTGGTTCCGGAGGTGGTCTAATTGGTCCACGAAATGCGGCCCAATCAAGATAACAGATAATTTGGTGGAACCCACCAGAAACTTTCCTTACATAACCCACTAAAATATATGTATAATCATTTTTTAGAATTTTCACCCCATCAAATTTCCAAATTTCATAATAAATTTCAGAGTTAATTGTCTCAACCTCCTTGTCCCAAAATGGAGAATGAAAGGATGGAATTATTGACTTGGACATTATAGGTGCGGGAACGAATACCGACTCAGGGAAGATGCTCAAATCAAGTAAGGGCTCAGGAGTCGGGCTAGGTTCAAGAAGTGGGTCCAAGTCAAAAAATTGAAACTCAAGTCCACAATCATCTTCCCACAATGGAATGTGACTCAATGGTGGTGATTCAAGTTCAGGAATGATAGATGTGGGAATCAAAACTGACTCTAAAATATTACCTAAGTCGGGTAACAAAACAGGAGTCAATAATGATTCAGGAATTTGAACTTGATAATAGATTTGAGAATCTAGGTCACATTCGAGTTCTAATTCGGGAAAGGAAAAACTTGCCAAATTATCAGAATTTGAAGTTTCGGCAAGTTCACAAGATGGTACTGAATTAGAAACTTGTTGTTCCAAGCAACTTGGTTCGTCGGCTCTAATCAAGTGGTCATCGATATCAGAATCAGCCGGCCGGTGTAAGCATTCCACCATCAAATCTATGTCATGATCACGGGCTAATTTAGCCTCAGTCATGGCAGCTAGCATTCCTTCATAGTCGATAGGTGCTTCTTGTTGAAAATAGGAAGGGTACTTGTGATAAAGTTGTGAGTCGGTGGACTCACGTATCATCATGTCTAAAATTGATGGTGAATTTTGCTTGGACTTATTTCTACTCATCATTTCCCAGATAGATGGATTTCTATTCTGAATGGGTGGATCTGAGTATGAATTTTGGGAAAAATGTGGACTAGATGGATATGGAGGACAATTTGGTTGAGAATTAGACTCGGGGACTCGAAACCCCATGAACTCTGTGACGAGTTGAAATTATTATGAAAATTATAGTCATAAGATGGGGGGTGTAGGTTATATTCATTCGGATAAGACCATTCCGGCACACTAGATTGGTCAAAGTTAGAGTATGCCGGGTTGGTAATATCCGAATAATAGTTAGGGGTGTAATATGGATTAAAATTGGAATTATTCTTATATGCCATATCACACCAACACAACAAACAAATAAACAAACAAAAAAAAGAAAAATTCTAACCTAAGTAGGGGTAGACCTATGACCTAGACGACTCCTAACTGGTTAGACCGTCCACAGGAGGTTGGGTGCAGACTTTGACCACAAGTTAATCAGCCAGGTCAGGGCAAGAGTGGTGGGAGGTTTTCCGTCAAAGACGTTCCTTAATTAAATAACCACCACACTTCGAGCTTTCGGCCCTCAATCCCCTTCCTAGACACTGATTTGGCAAGAGTCAACTTCCAACATCGTTCCCCCTTAGGATAATCTCCTAATTGAGTCCGAGATGTCCCTAGGGCCAACGTCTACTAATTTTTTAGTTAGGCTTGGGTTAGTGAGTGCTTGGGATATGATTTTTGGGCTAAGGAAGGGTGATGAAATCCCCACCTTATCTTGTTAATGGGTTATGCCCTTAAGATGAATTAGTGCAAGTGTACAAGATAAATAGATAAGAATCACTCAAAACAGAAAATCAACCAAGAGATGAATCCTATTCTACATGCAATGCGTACGTACCTTGCCTCCAGCACTCTTCAACAGTAAATAAAAATAATTGAAAAGACACGTGCCTAATATGCAAACGTCTAATCAACTTTTAACGATTACAACCAATTTTTTACTGTTGAATAACTTAGCAGGTATATGGTGAATAATACAGAAAGTTAAGTACTGCAGAAGCTGTATTTTGCAGAGCTGAAGAGCCTGCAGAAAATTGGTTAGGAGTCAACTCCTTTGTGCCGCGTTTGCGCGGCTTTTGCCGTGGGAACGCGGCACTCTGGAGGGATCCTGGGCTCTGCTTTCTTGAGCAGAGTCCCAGGTCCACTTATATGTCACTGCAGTTGCCAAAATATTGTTTCTTCACCTGTAACCTGCAACAGAAAAGAATAAAGAATAAGTTAATAATTAAAATTTTTTTGTTTTAGAGATAACTTACCGTCCCTCCCCGGCAACGGCGCCAATTTGTTAACTGATTTTTCCTGCACAGAAAATAATGAATATTAGATTTAAGAATAGATCGTGCGAGGAATCAGTTCTAATCCGCGGTAGCAGGGCTATGCGGGTCGTGATCCTCAAGGAGGGACTGCGATAGAAGCGTTAAGCAAGTTATACTCTAAAAATTTATCTTTTTTAGTTATTTTGTTAGTCACGATGGTATTTACAATGAGTTGTGGTATTTACAATGGATCGAAGAAAAGAATATGGAGAGAGATGGATTTAATCTACAAAAAAGAAATAAAAAAGAAGAAAAGAAAACTTACTTGAGTTGGAGAAAATAAGTGAAAACCTAATACTTTCTACCGTTTTTCGGAGGCGTTGAACGTATGAACCTTGGGATCGAACTCAGTCCGTTGTCGCATTAGGTCATCAAGCCTTGGGCAAGCATGAGTTGATACGCCTCGAGGAGGAGAACATCGCCATGGAATATCGTTGGAACCCCGATCTTCGGTATACTTATGGTTCGGTAATCGCTTGCATGCTCATCACCAATCACAGAGATGAAAAGAGAAAAAGAAATAGAAAACAAGAATACAGAGAAACATAGAAATAAGAAACAAAACAAAATAATACCTTTATTGCTTTAATCCATGGCAGAGAAGAGAAGATACATCAGTGTCACCCTCAATATAATCATCTCTCTCTCTCTTTAAAATAAAAAGAAAGAAAATCTAACTACAAAGGAAGAAACCCTAGAAAAACCTAACTTTGGCCCTTGGCTCGCCTCTGGACGCTCTGTATGTTGCAATGCAGGTGCTATTTATAGATGCAGTATGCCACAAAGTCCCGGACGAACTTGCCCACAAAAACTGGTATTCCCTCTCATCTATATTGCCGCGGATGCGCGGCTTTTGCCGCGCCTCCGCGGCAATCTGGTGGCAGATTGCCACGCGCTTTGGCGCGTGGCTTCTCCTGGTCCGTCCCTGTGGGCTTCTGCTTCTGGAATTTTAATCCTGGCCTTTTAAATCTGGATTTTCGAGGTAACTTGGTAATCAAGTTACCCTTAATCCAGATTTCTTCAAATCTTCCTCCCACGAATTTCTTCTTTATCTTGGCCTTTTAATCTGATCCTGCAGGTGTTTAGGGTTGGATAGAAGTCCACCCTTCCCTAAACTTCAATAATTGCAACTCTAGCCCTTGTATATTTGCACTTTGACACTTGATATTTGCATTTTAACTCTTGGGCTTCAAATATGGGCTTTTGGGCTTCATTGGGCTTTATTTATTATTAAATCGATAATTCGAGGCCTGCACAAAATAAATTACAAATTATTAATAAATGTGCAGAATAATATGAATAAATGTGCGAATGCGATGGTATATATGATGATAATTATGCACTTTTGACTACCAATCAGTGACCATTAGATTAGCCATCACCTATTCACCCCCCCTCTAGGTGATCTTACAAACATAACTACATGAGTTAATCATTATCAAAACTAGAGTGGAAGGCCTCTGGGCCAACAAGTATAAATAAGGTAAAAGAATCTAAAATTTCTATTCTTGTTCACAGGTTCGAACTCTTCGAAATGATGGAGAACGAAACAATTTTAGAAATTATAACAAGGTTCACTGACATAACAAATTCCTTAGCATCCCTTGGAAAGGAATATACCCAAGTCAAAAAAGTTCGCAAGATCTTTCGTGCACTCACATCAGATTGGAAGAAGAAGACAACTGCAATCGAAGAAGCAAATAATCTCTCTACTATGTCATTAGAAAATCTTATTGGTAATTTAATGGCATATGAAGTATAACTAGGAGACAGAAAGAAAAAATGAACAACAACCTTTCTCAAAGAAGAAAGAACTTGCCTTCCATGTATCCTCAGATACAGACAATTCAGATGACGATGAAGAGGAGATAGCAATGCTCTCAAGAAAACTCAGAAAGTTCTTGAAGTAAGGTAAGTTTAAATATTTTAATTGTAATAAAACATGTCATATGAAGAAGGATTGCCCATTGCTCAAAAATAAAGGAAAATCAGGAGCAAAAAGTTCAAAAAGAAGAAAGATTATCAGGCATCATAGGAGAATAGTGTTTCTTCTTCCTCTGATGAAGAAGAAGCCACTAAACATGCCAACATTTGTTTCATGACTCAAGAAGAAGATGAGGTACAATATACTGAACTCTTGATGCATTTCATGAATTATACAATGATCTTAAGAATGAAAAGATAAAGAATAAAGTTTTATCAAAGGAAAATGAAAATTTTATCAAAGAAAATTCATGTTATATTTCTCAAATTTCTTCTATAAATTCTCAAAAAGATGATTTTGAAAAAGTTATATCATCATTGAAAAAGGATAATGAGACTTTTATTAAAAAAAATGTAATGCTTAAAAAGAAACTATGTCTTTAATGTAAATCACCTAGAGGGGGGTGAATAGGTGATGGCTAATCTAATGGTCACTAAATGCGAAATTAAAAACTATTATGATGCAAACTAAACTTCTTAAACTAAACACCACGTATAACATAAGAGTGTAGCCGAATTCCCCGTGAAGAGTTCTGGACTAACTCCTCAAGATTCCTCTAAATAAGAGTTGAGGTGCCGCGTTGGCTCTCTTAGTTGAATACAAGTGTTAGCAAACACACCCCAAGCATATAACAATATGAGCACAAATATATATATCTAGCAATTAAAAATGAAAGCAAAAGAGGCATGCAAGATATAAAGACAAAGAGATAGAGAGAGCAATCGCAGACACGGGGGATTTGTTTCGAGGTTCGAGCACACTTGCTCTACGTCCCCGCCTTCAACACTATGAAGGATTTCCACTAAAATCGATCCCACTGGATCACTCGGTGCCGCAACACCTACAAGGCAAGTTCACACTTGAACTCCTTAGACTCTCTAGTCCCGTACACACCGCAAGCCCACTAGCTCGCCGGCCGCACCTCAAACACCGAGTCCACACACGAACTCGAAACACCGCGAACCCGCAAGTCCGCCTCCTCAAAATACAAAGATGAACTTTGGTGATCACAACACTTTGATCACCTAAAATCCTCTCACAATAACACTCCTATAGGTAGATATAACAATGGATGGCTCAAGTGCTGTGTGAGAAAACAAGGAAAGAGATGGTGGAGGAAAACTAAAGAAAATCTCTTTAAAACACTCTTGATAAACTCCCCTTTTGATTGAAAATATTTACTCTCAAACTTGTGGATATAATCACTGAAATAAGTGGGAAAAACTAGCCCAAAACTCTTCTTAAAATCTTAGAGAAAACAGCCCCCAAATGCCCCAATTTATAGAGCTAGAAAAACTAGCCGTTGGGAGTCAGGTGGCCTGACGGTCGACCGTCCGGTCAACCGCCAACGGTCATTTTTCTGACCGTTGGGGCAGCGGTCGATCGGCCGGTCGACTGTGACCCAGGAACAGAGAGCAGATCTCTCTGTCGGTCGACCGGCCCGGTCGACCGGGGCTTTCCAGAGAGCAAAGCTCTCTGGCGGTCGACCAACCCGGTCGACCGGCCCTCCAGCAAAGACTGGAGTGCACGTCTATGCACGTCGGTCGACCGCCTTGTCGACCGACTTCAGACTTCGGTCGACCGGATGAAGCCAGGATAGGAAATTATAGGGATCAAAAACTTGGTCATTTTGGCTCATAAAATCATAAAAAATCTACAAAAATAATTTCAATGTTATACTTTGATAAACAAACATGCTTGCACAAAATCAAGGCATGTTACAATCAATTTGAACTATTTTTATAACTTAGAAAATTTGGCTCCAAAACTTATTTTCCAAACTTCTCCAAATACAAAAACAAGATATTTTAAACACTTTGAAGGCATAGAGTGTATGGATATGATCCACTACACAAACATGGTGAAATATCTATGTTTTTGACATTAAGCTCTAAATTTGGTTTTGGTTAAATACATGTAACTTTGAATACCAAAAACCAAAACGGTATTTTTCTAAAAGAAAACTCTTTTATATTTTTCTAAAGTAAAATTCTTTTTATGAAAACTCATCTAAATCAAGAGTGTGTGTGTGTATGGTATACTTGAGCAATCCACCAACTATTCTATCCTTTACATTTTAATCTAAAATAAAATCTTATAAAAACAAACCTAGACACAAGTCTTGATCTTGAAGGTCTTCACTTGAAGTCTTCACATCTTCTTGACTTGGTCCAAACACGATCCATAGAGCTAGACTCCTCTTGAGTACTTGATGTGGTCTCGATGCACAAACTCTTGAATCAAGCCGTGTTAGCTCCAAAACTTGACTTTAAATCCTTTATTGAAGCTACACACCAACTAAGATCTTGATCATGAATCTGAGACTAATTAAACACAAGATCATTAGTACCATAACTACATTAGTTGATCATCATTAAAACTAGAGTGATAGGCCTTTGGGCTAACAATCTCCCCCTTTTTGATGATGACAAAACTCATAAAGTTATATATACATGGATTAAAGTAAAGCTTCAAGGAAGCTCCCCCTTAACTCATGCATAGCAATAAACAAATAATTATGCAATGAATGCTCATAAACATGTATGTAAATATATGGAGATAAACATGCATAAATAAGCATGAAACATATCAAATTCTTTTTCTCCTATTTGCAACACAAAACATATATGCATAAACATAAATCCTTCTCCCCCTTTATGAATAAAGTAAGGAAAACATGCATATATACTAAATGCTTCTCCCCCTTTTTGTCAATCATCAACAAAAGGATTAAAGTAAAAACAAAAAAATGTTCTCCCCTTTTTGTCAAAAGCAAAAATCAATAAAATGGATGACATTAAACAAATCAATAAAAGATATATGCGATATACATCATGAAGAGGAAGACGCTAAGTTAACTTCCCTACACATATACATTACATGAAAGAGGGATGACAAGCCCTAATTCACATAACGCATAATATGTAATGCATAAGAGGAGATGTGAAGCTCCCCCTGTTGGCCCAGAGGCCTTCCACTCTAGTTTTGATGATGATTAACTCATGTAGTTATATGTACTAATAATCTTGTGATTTTAGTTTCAGATCATTAATCAAGTTATTAGTTAGTGATTAGCTTCAACAAGATGATTTGGAAGCTTTCACATGTTGATTCAAGAGCCCGAGAGTCAAAGATCATTTATAGCACTTGCTCGATGGATCAAAGAGTTTTGGATCGAGTCGGCTTGGAGTTTGCGCTCTACAAGAAGACTTCGGTACCATAGTTTCTTTTTGTGTTTAGATCCAAATTGTAAAGATTAGAATAGTATGATAATGCTCAAGTTCACAACACACACGTTTCATGTTTTGAATATTGGTTTTCGGTTTTTCGGTTTTAGGTTTAACCGATCTTGGTTTGCATGAATAGATAGATTCAAAACAAGTTTACATGGTTTAATGTATATATGATTTGTTCTATATACATGCATGCTTCAACTCTTAGACAAACTTAGTTTTGACTTACTTATTCATGTGTTTTATGTTTTGGTATTTTTGACAAAACATATTTTGGAATTTATGACAAAAACTATGATATATATATATATGTTTCATGTATATTGGATTTCTATCCATATGCATCATGCTTCAAAGTGTTTAAATATCATGTTTTTGTATTTGGAAGAGTTTTGGACAAAACGTATTTTCTATTCAAAATCCAAGTTTTAGAAAATACAGTTTTTGGTTTTTGGTAAAAATGATAAGAAACAAAAATAGTTCATATTGATTGATATTTGAGCAAAACTTTTTACCACATGTTTATATATCAATGCAAAATGATAAAACTATTTTTGATGATTTTTAGAAAAGATAAAAGAATTTTTAAACATGTTTCTAACTTAGTTTTCTGTCCCAGGCTTCACTAGTCGACTAGTCTTCTGACCAAGTCGACTTGGCTGAAGTCGGTCGACCGGGTCGGTCGACCGACGTGCACAAATTTGTGCACGTTTGGCAGACTTGGGACGGTCGACCGTCCGGGTCACCGGGACTGAGAGCAGAGCTCTCTGTTTGTTTGGGTCGACCGGGGCGGTCGACCGGGGCGGTCGACCGGTAGCTGGCAACGGGCAAAATTTGACCGTTGGACGGTCGATCGGCCGGTCGACCGGCAGTGCTTTTCTGGCTTTTTCTGCTGCCAACGGCTATATTTTTCTGGGGTCTATAAATACCCCATTTGTGAGAGTTTTTCTTCAAGATTTTCAGTGCAAATTTTTCCCTACTCTCTAGTGTTTTCACAGCAATCAAAAGAAGTTTTTGGATTCAAATTGAACAATCTATTTGGTGTTTTTGCTAGGGTTTGAAAATTCAAAGAAAAGGGTTTTTGGGAAAAAGAGTTTTGATTCAACTTCTATATCTTGGTTTCAGTTTTTCCCAAGGATTTTCTTTGTGATTTTGATTTCCATTCCATTGGTTTCTCTCCACATTTGAGCAACATCTACTTTCTTATTCTATAGGATCTTTGTGTGGGAGAAAGAGATTGTTTGTGGTTGTTGTTTATACCACCAAGTTAAAAACCCAATCTTTGTTTGGCTTTGTGCCTTGGGTTGTATCCCTCAAGTTGTGAGGTGATCCTTGTGTTTGCTTTGTGCTAATCCCTCGGGTTGTGAGGTGATTGTTTTGTTGGATTGGAGCTTGCCTCAAGGAGAAGGTTGTGGCTGTAAAGAGAGGAGTTGGGTACTCCTTGTGAGAGTTCTTTGTGGACTAGCTAGTGGATTAGAGATCCTTCGTGTGTCGAAGGCAGGGATGTAGAGCTGGGTGCTCGAACCTCGAAACATATCTTGTTGTTTGCGCTTGATCCATTGACTCTCTCTCTATCTCTCTCTTTACTTTGTGCCTTGCAACTATTCATATTGTGCATTCTCATTTCTTGGCTTGGTTGTGTGTGCATCTTTTGTAGATTGCACTTGAGTGTATTGCATTTAGTTTTTAAATTCCGCATTGAGTTGACTAGATTAGCATAATCACCTATTCACCCCCCTCTAGGTGATCTTTCAATTGGTATCAGATCTAGTACTCCTGATATTAGGTTTAACCACCTAGGAGTGAGATCTTGGTTTGCTAATCTTCATTTGCATTGTTAATTTGCACTCATTTAGTTTGCTCTCATGGATAGCCCTCCTATGTTTGACCATATTAGACTTGATGTTTGGAAGGCCAATATGAGTAGCCATTTGAAAAGACTATGACATCTAGTTTATCAAGCCTCTACTATGGAATCATTCCCTAATAGTAGCAAGCATAAGAAGGCAAATGCATTAGCACTTAGAGCACTTAGAGCATCTCTTAGTGAACATCTTTTACCGGTATTTAATCGTTATGATTCGGCTTTTGCAGTTTGGAGCTTATTGACGTCTCCCGAGCTTCCAAGGATTATCAACAAGATGAGGAGATCTAAGAGAGAAAAGTCCGAAGAGCATTGCTTCATGGTCCAAGGGAAAAACTCCTTGAGGTACAATCGGATTCTCAATTAGATAATAGCTCTAGTTCCTATTGCCATGGTTGTTTTGAAGTTCAAACTTTAAATTTGGAACTTACTCAAAAGCTTGAAAATTTATTGAAAAAACACAATCTTTTGAAAGAGGACAACCTTGTTTTGAAAAATGAATTAAAGGATTTGTGTTCTAATTTTGAATTGGTTTTGCAAGAAAAGGAAGAGATCGCTAGTGAACGTGACTCACTAAGATCTCAACTAGACCTTGCCCTTAATGAGACTGATGTTTTAAAAAGCAAAAATGATTGTGATGATGTTGTGAAGCACAATGAGATTTTATCTTCAAAATTGGATTTTACTTTTAAAGATAACCTTTCCTTGAAAAATAAAATTGATTCTATCACTAAGGAACTTGATCTTATTTTAAAGAAAAATGAATCTTTGTAAAATGAGATTGATATCATATTTGTCATGCTAGTGTAGCTTCTTATTCTAGCACTCCTATTGCATGCTCCACTTTATCTTCCACCATTGAAAATGATATAAATGTTTTGAAAAAAAGTGTTGAATGTTTGGGCTCCACCTTGAGCCAATGCACATTGAATCATTCACGTTTTGAAACTTGGTTCGCAAGAAACAAGATCCATCTTTGCATGCACACTCTACACGGCATACACATGCTTTCCACGGACACAACCATTACATGTATGCTCATGTGTACACATGTACACATTGTGGTCGAAAAGGCCACCTTGCTAGATTTTGTTATGATCGTGTTTATCATGAAAATTTAGCAAATAATCTTGTTTGGGTTAGGAAAGATACTAACCCCTATGGACCCAAAAGAAAATGGGTACCAAAAACCACCTCCTTGACTTTTGATGTAGGTGGGAGCTCTCGCATCACATGAGAGTATTGGTGCCTTGAGGTGGATGCGTTCTAAGCTTGAAAGAGAACCATTTGGATGCTTCACTCTTAAGGGGATTTGGTGGGAGAACCACCGTGGTTTGGAGAACTAGAGATGCACCTTCATCGGTTTTGGTATCACTCTCTAACTCCCGTTTTTATTTGCATGCTTTTCATGTTTATCTATTTATAGCATACCATGGTTTATTGTTCATTATACTTATGTCATGTTGATTAGATTAGTGTTATACATGTTTAGTTACTTGAGCACCCATGTTTTATATGGATCTATATTTAGTGTTCTCACCTTGTTTAAACTAACATGTATGCACTAGATCTAATGCACATGCATATACATAATGATCATGTGGATGTTTATGATTTTCGTTTTATTGAACCATGTTTATTGTTTCATGATTAGTATGATATTTGCCATGTTTATTAGACTTATGCTTTACATGATTAGTTGTTGAGACACCCATGTTTAGTATGGACCCATATTTTGTGTTCTCTTTATGTTTTAGCTATCATGTTAATCATAAGATCTTATGCACATGTCTTTGTCATGCTAATCATATGGTTGACTATGACTTTTTGTTTTAATAATTCATGTTTTGATTATTATGTTTATCATGTTGGGTTATGATTCCCGTTTTATACTTAATGATTTGATTACTTGTTTAGATGTTAGTTTTCATTAAGACTAGAATTTATACTTGCACATATAGTGGGACACAAATAAATCTTTATATATGTTTGTGCTTGGATGCTTATTTGTACCCATTAAATGTGCTAGTATAGCCTAGTTTTGATGATTCATGCATTTTAAACTTGTATTCCTATTTTTGGATTTGTTTTATGAGTATGAGTTTCATTTCATGTATATGTTATTTTGCCAAACCTTAAGATATACATGTATACCCTTTGAGTCATTTGCCTTTCATGCAAATCTATATATATGGACTCAATTGTGTTTAGGGATATGTATGTATACTTATTGTGTTGACAATTCATACATATACCTTGAAATGAAATTAGTTTTGGTGAAAATTTAGTTTTTCTTGTTTTCATGTTTATTTGTTTAACTTCATGTATATGTCTATCTTATCCAAACTATTGATTATACATGTACATCCTTGAGCCACGTGCCTTCATGCATATACCCTTGTGGACTCATTATGTTTAGGATATGTATGTATACTTTAGTTTGTACATGACATACATATGCCTTGAAGTTTAAATCATTTGGATGAATTTCATGTTTGCTAAGTGATTTCACATTTATAATGAATCTCTTGTTTTTAAGATGATTTCAATTGGTAATTTCACATCTTAGATGAATTTCATGTTTTCAAGGAATTTCATATGAGCCTAATTGAATATTTTCATGTTGATATGTGTCACATTATACTTGTACACTCACTTTATTAGTTTACTCATGATTTGTTTTCATGAGACTATGATATGAGCTTTATGGACTTTGAGTGTTTAGTGATCATGTGATTTACATGTGTCTCATGAAAAACAATTTTGTTTTATTCCTTACTTGAAGGATTTCGTACTAGTTTTAAAAGTTTTTTCTATAACTAGTTCGTATTCTTCACTATGGTAGAGATTTTCAAACAAAGCTCATTTTCAAATCTATTTTTAAAAACCCCTACCTCGATGGGAGGATGGATGGGAGATCATGTTCATGTATGCTTTAAAATGAAAATCATTTAAAACTTGCATGATTGGGAGGTATAGTAATATGAGATATACATTTGATATTATTGTTATTTCAATTGGTATCATTGAATTCTTTCAATTGGTATCAATCTTGACATTTCTTGTATACTCATATATGTTTGTATGTATGTTTGCTTTCTATTCCAAGAATATCAATTTCTATTGGTATCCATTTTTCATACATATATATGTTTTATTTGTGCTTATTATATCCCTATATCTTTAAGCACAAAATCTTGTTTATGCTAGTGCTTGAGCTTTAACTTTGTTTCAATTGATTACT
The DNA here is from genome assembly GCA_038442645.1 of Agave tequilana. Classification (NCBI taxonomy): domain Eukaryota; kingdom Viridiplantae; phylum Streptophyta; class Magnoliopsida; order Asparagales; family Asparagaceae; genus Agave; species Agave tequilana. The sequence continues at coordinate 90,564 of JAVJIF010014870.1, forward strand.
TTTAAATTGGTATCAAGCCCATGCATCATTTTAGTTGATATTTCATAAAGGGGGAGAAAATTTAATTTTATCTTTCAATTGGTAATTTTTCAATTGGTATTTGATTCCCACTCCCTTACTTTATGATTGAAAATTTCAAATTGGTATCATATGTTCAAAATGAAAATTATTTACAATTGGTATCAAAATATTTGTGTTTTAGACATTCAAAATTCATTATATTTAATTTCAAATTAGTATCAAGATGTTTCATGTGTTTTTGCTTAAAATTGGTCTCAATATTTTTTTTGTTGTTTTTGTTTGTTTCCTTTCAATTGGTATCAAGATGCTATTCTTTGACATATTTTCAATTGGTACCTTAATTGATTGTCACCTCTAATTGACGTTGTTTTTGTCAAAAAGGGGGAGAATATTGTTTTCATTGTTTTTCAACCTTTTATTTCGAGCAAAAAGGGGGAGAAAAATTTATTGATTTGGTTTTATTTTTACCCCTTATTGAAGATTGATTCTTTGTATTTAAAAAAAAAGAGAAGATTTTGTTTTCTTTTGGTTTGTACCCCTTTGTTGATGATTGACAAAAAGGGGGAGAAGAATTTGAGTTTATATGCATGTTTTTGTTTTGCATATATTAAGTTTAATTTAGTTTAAATTTTAATTGATATCTAGAGCATGTTTAGTAATTGGATGTTTTGTAATTGGTTTCTAGAGCATGTTTTGTTTTAAACATTTCTTTGGTATCTAGAACCTTTATTGTTTATGCATTTATATGCATTCATGTTTAAGATGCATTTATATGCATTCATGCTTAAGAGCCTTTATTGCATATTAATTTATTGATTATTTGTTTATGCATGAGTTAAGGGGGAGCTTCTTTGAAGCTTAACTTTAATCCATGCATATATAACTCCATGAGTTTTGTCATCATCAAAAAGGGGGAGATTGTTGGCCCAGAGGCCTTCCACTCTAGTTTTGATGATGATTAACTCATGTAGTTATATGTACTAATAATCTTGTGATTTTAGTTTCAGATCATTAATCAAGTTATTAGTTGGTGATTAGCTTCAACAAGATGATTTGGAAGCTTTCACATGTTGATTCAAGAGCCCAAGCGTCAAAGATCATTTATAGCACTTGCTCGGTGGATCAAAGAGTTTTGAATCGAGTCGGCTTGGAGTTTGCGCTCTACAAGAAAACTTCGGTACCATAGTTTCTTTTTGTGTTTAGATCCAAATTGTAAAGATTAGAATAGTATGATAATGCTCAAGTTCACAACACACACGTTTCATGTTTTGAATATTGGTTTTCGGTTTTTCGGTTTTAGGTTTAACTGATCTTGGTTTGCATGAATAGATAGATTCAAAACAAGTTTACATGGTTTAATTTATATATGATTTGTTCTATATACATGCATGCTTCAACTCTTAGACAAACTTAGTTTTGACTTACTTATTCATGTGTTTTATGTTTTGGTATTTTTGACAAAACATATTTTGGAATTTATGACAAAAACTATGATATATATATGTTTCATGTATATTGGATTTCTATCCATATGCATCATGCTTCAAAGTGTTTAGATATCATGTTTTTGTATTTGGAAGAGTTTTGGACAAAACGTATTTTCTATTCAAAATCCAAGTTTTAGAAAATACAATTTTTGGTTTTTGGTAAAAATGATAAGAGACAAAAATAGTTCATATTGATTGATATTTGAGCTAAACTTTTTACCACATGTTTATATATCAATGCAAAATGATAAAACTATTTTTGATGATTTTTAGAAAAGATAAAAGAATTTTTAAACATGTTTCTAACTTAGTTTTCTGTTCCAGGCTTCACCAGTCGACTAGTCTTCTGACCAAGTCGACTTGGCTGAAGTCGGTCGACCGGGTCAGTCGACCGACGTGCACAAATTTGTGCACGTTTGGCAGATTTGGGACGATCGACCGTCCGGGTCGACCGGGACTGAGAGCAGAGCTCTTTGTTTGTTTGGGTCGACCGGGGCGGTCGACCGGTAGCTGGCAACAGGCAAAATTTGACCGTTGGACGGTCGACCGGCCGGTCGACCGGCAGTACTTTTCTGGCTTTTTCTGCTGCCAACGGCTATATTTTTCTAGGGTCTATAAATACCCCATTTGTGAGAGTTTTTCTTCAAGATTTTCAGTGCAAATTTTTCTCTACTCTCTAGTGTTTTCACAGCAATCAAAAGAAGTTTTTGGATTCAAATTGAACAATATTTTGGTGTTTTTGCTAGGGTTTGGAAATTCAAAGAAAAGGGTTTTTGGGAAAAAGAGTTTTGATTCAACTTCTATATCTTGGTTTCAGTTTTTCCCAAGGATTTTCTTTGTGATTTTGATTTCCATTCCATTGGTTTTCTCCACACTTGAGCAACATCTACTTTCTTATTCTATAGGATCTTTGTGTGGGAGAAAGAGATTGTTTGTGGTTGTTGTTTAGACCACCAAGTTAAAAACCCAATCTTTGTTTGGCTTTGTGCCTTGGGTTGTATCCCTCAAGTTGTGAGGTGATCCTTGTGTTTGCTTTGTGCTAATCCCTCGGGTTGTGAGGTGATTGTTTTGTTGGATTGGAGTTTTCCTCAAGGAGGAGGTTGTGGTTGTAAAGAGAGGAGTTGGGTACTCCTTGTGAGAGTTCTTTGTGGACTAGCTAGTGGATTAGAAATCCTTCGTGTGTCGAAGGCGGGGATGTAGAGCTGGGTGCTCGAACCTCGAAACATATCTTGTTGTTTGCGCTTGATCCATTGACTCTCTCTCTATCTCTCTCTTTACTTTGTGCCTTGCAACTATTCATATTGTGCATTCTTATTGCTTGGCTTGGTTGTGTGTGCATCTTTTGTAGATTGCACTTGAGTGTATTGCATTTAGTTTTTAAATTCTGCATTGAGTTGACTAGATTAGCATAATCACCTATTCACCCCCCCCCTCTAGGTGATCTTTCACCCCCTACACACGTGTACCGCATAAAGAAGAGTTATCAAGCTCCTCAATATAAGATACACTCAACATGAATCTATATGTAGAAGAGATGTTAAGCACTCCTTGCATATAGGCAATATAAATCAAAACATTTTTAAATTCTTCATTAAAAACAAAATTTGAGTTTTTCTCAATAAAACAAATTTTGAGAATTCTTAGAAAATCAAATCATATAAACAAAATTTTTAAGATACCAATTGTAGTCAAATTTTAAGATTCCAATACCAATTGTAAATAAACATTATAAATTTTGAATTTTAATCAAAAATAGAAACATATTGATACCAATTGAAAATTATTGCATATTTTTGATATCAATAAAAATATCAATTTTAAAACTAATGCATAAGCTTATAAAACAATCAATTGAGATACCAATTGAAAATAAGAATTTGAATCAAGCTTAGCATAAACAAACTTTGTGATTTAAACATATAAACCTATTTTAAATTAAGCACAAATAAATCATATATGAAAATGAAAAATACCAATAGAAATTGATATTATTTAAAATGTGAAGCATACATATATGAAACCAAAATATGAGTATATACAAAATGAAAATACCAATTGAGATCAAGTATATAACTCATAACCTTCCACCCATTATATGCTCAAGATAAAAGATTTTTCAATTAAGCTTATAAGGCATAATCGCCCATCTATCCTCCCATGATGGTGTTGGTAGGGGTTTTCAAAAATAAGGTTTGAAAAGTATTTTAGTATTGAAAACATTACCAAACGAAGAATATATAACTAGTTAAAAGAATTTTTGAAAAATTAGTTAAAGATCCTTCAAAACATGAAACCAAATCACATGTATATCATGAAACATACTAAATACACAAGAATTGACATTCGAAATCTATAAGGCTCAAAAATAATCATGAAACAAAGTCATGAATAAACAAATAAAGTGTGAGTGTACAAGAATCATGTGTTTAGCATTTTTCATGAAGATAATCAGTGAAGCTCAAAACAAACATGAAACTCAAAAATCATGAAAATTCATCTTTCAATGAAAATCATAAATATTCATTTTTTTAAAAAAACAAACTTCTAGGTATATGTATGATATATCCAACCCTAACAATATACATACATATCCTAAACATGAAAAGAGTCTATGATATGATTTGCATGAAGGCAACAGACTCAAGGGACATACATGTATATTCATTAGATTTGAATACAAGATACGTATACATGAAGTAAAACATGAAATTAGGCAAAACAAGTGTAAATGAGAGAATCATCAAAACTAGGCTATACATGTGCATATAGTGAGTACAAATGAACAATGAACTGCAAATATATATGAATCAATTTGTTGCTCACTACTTGTACATATATGTATCCAAGTTTTAATAAAAACTACATTTAAACTAGTATTTACCATAAGAAGCACAAAAACATGAGCATGCTAAAAATGTCATATATGAATAAGCATGTAAATAAACTAGGAGTTTAGAGATAGTTACCAAACCAAGAACTATACTCCAAATCTTCAAAACATGGTGGTTGTCCCACCAAACCTTCTTGATAGCGGTGCATCAAATATGTGTCCATCATGTTCATGTGCATCCACCATCATGGCACCTTCCCTCTCACGTTTTGTGAGAGCCCGCACCTACATCAAAAACACAAGGTGGGGATTTTGGTACCCATTTTCTTTTGGGTCCTTGGGGGTTAGCTTTGTAAGGGACCCAAATATTTTTCTTATTAGCAAAATTAATATGATGTATCTTATCAAAACAAAACTTTGCTAAATGGCCTCTGCGGCCACAATGTGTACATTTGTACACCTTAGGATGCATATGAGTGTGGGTGTGATCATGACGTGCAACATAAGCATATGCATGATGAGGATGATGTGCATGAATATGTGAAACTTGTTTCTTTGAAAACAAGATTTCCAATCCAGAGTGGTTAAATGCACAAGTGCTCAAAGTTGAGCTCAAACAATCAATTTTATTTTTCAAAAATTTCATCTCATTAGTGGTGGCATGTAAAGCATGATGAGAAATAGAATCATTTTTCTTATTCTTTTTAGAAACTTTTTCTTTTTCTTTTTCAACAATTTTCTTTTTAAAGAAGTGTTTTCATTTAAAGTAACTTCTTTTTGTTTTTCCACCAAAACAACTTTATTTTTCAAAATAGTGTTTCCTTCACAAAGATCGTTTAGTTTAAACATCAAGGAAACATTTTCTTTTTTCAAATTTTTATTTTATTTTTCAAAGCATGCAATTTTATTTTTAAAAGACTCATTTTCTTTTAAAACATTTTCAAATTTATTTGAAAAGAATCCTTTTCTTTTGACATGCAATCAATTATATTTTCATTTTCTTATTATCTTTTTTAAGCATGTCATATTTTTCTAGAAGTTGTTGACAAAAAGATGTAAGCTCATCGTAGGACATATCAACATCTTCATCTACCTCGGATTCGGTAGTTACCTCAAGGGGGTTATCCCCTTGGACCATGTAGCACACGCTGGAAGTGTCGCTTCCAACATCTGAATCGCTCCCCGCATAATATTGTTCTTGTTCGCCAAGGGAGATCAATGAGTTCCATACTACAAAAGCCGAATCAAATGTTAGCAACCCTGGATAAATAAACATCATTTAGGGTAGATCTTAAAGCATGTAGGGATTTTGAGTTAGCCTCAATATACTTGCTATTATCATCATATGAATCTTTAATTGTAGCAAGATAAACATGAATGTCTAGGGCTTTGAGGTATAGGGACATCTTAACCTTCTATGTTTCGATGTTAAGAATGTCAAAGGTGGGAGGTGACATAAAATCCATGGTGTGTGTACAAAATATTGTAATTAGCCTAAAATGAGGATCTTTAACTCTAGGTTGTAAGACTCAAATCAAGAGCACTTAGCTCTGATACCAACTGTAAATCACCTAGAAGGGGGTGAATAAGTGATGGCTAATCTAATGGTCACTAAATGCGGAATTAAAAACTATTATGATGCAAACTAAACTTCTTAAACTAAACACCACGTATAACACAAGAGTGTAGCCGAATTTCCCGTGAAGGATTCTGGACTAACTCCTCAAGATTCCTCTAAATAAGAGTTGAGGTGCCGCGTTGGCTCTCTTGGTTGAATACAAGTGTTAGCAAACACACCCCAAGCATATAACAATATGAGCACAAATATATATATCTAGCAATTAAAGATGAAAGCAATAGAGGCATGCAAGATATAAAGACAAAGAGATAGAGAGAGCATTCGCAAACACGGGGGATTTGTTTTGAGGTTCGAGCACACTTGCTCTACGTCCCCGCCTTCAACACTATGAAGGATTTTCACTAAAATCGATCCCACTGGATCACTCGGTGCCGCAACACCTACAAGGCGAGCTCACACTTGAACTCCTTGGACTCTCTAGTCTCGTACACACCGCAAGCCCACTAGCTCGCCGAGGCCGCACCTCAAACACCGAGTCCACACACGAACTTGAAACACCGCGAACCCGCAAGTCCGCCTCCTCAAAGTACAAAGATGAACTTTGGTGATCACAACACTTTGATCACCTAAAATCCTCTCACAATAACACTCCTATAGGTAGATATAGCAATGGATGGCTCAAGTGTTGTGTGAGAAAATAAGGAAAGAGATGGTGGAGGAAAACTCAAGAAAATCTCTTTTAAAACACTCTTGATAAACTCTCCTTTTGATTGGAAATATTTGCTCTCAAACTTGTGGATATAACCACTGAAATAAGTGGAAAAACAATCCCAAAACTCTTCTTAAAATCTTAGAGAAAACAGCCCCCAAGTGCCCCAATTTATAGAGCTAGAAAAACTAGCCGTTGGGAGCCAGATGGCCTGATGATCGACCGCCGGTCAACCGCCAACGGTCATTTTTCTGACCGTTGGGGAAGCGGTCGACCGGCCGGCCGACCGAGACCCTGGAACAGAGAGCAGATCTCTCTGTCGGTCGACCAGCCCGGTCGACCGGGGCTTTCCAGAGAGCAGAGCTCTCTGGCGGTCGACCGACCCGGTCGACCGGCCCTCCAGCAAATGCTGGCGTGACGTCTGTGCATTTCGGTCGACCGCCCTGTCGACTGACTTCAGACTTCGGTCGACCGGTTGGTCGACCGGATGAAGCCAGGACAGGAAATTATAGGGATCAAAAACTTGGTCATTTTGGCTCGTATAAAATCCCATAAAATTATAAAAAATCTACAAAAATAGTTTCAATGTTATACTTTGATAAACAAAGATGCTTGCACAAAATCAAGACATGTTACAGTCAATTTGAACTATTTTGTAACTTAGAAAATTTGGCTCAAAACAAAAACTGTATTTTTCTAAAATTGGTTTTTCCAAAACTTATTTTTCAAACTTCTCCAAATACAAAAACAAGATATTTTAAATACTTTGAAAGCATAGAGTGTATGGATATGATCCACTACACAAACATGGTGAAATATCTACGTTTTTGATATTAAGCTCTAAATTTAGTTTGGGTTAAATACATGTAACTTTGAATACCAAAAACCAAAACGGTATTTTTCTAAAAGAAAACTGTTTTGTATTTTCCAAAGTAAATTCTTTTTATGAAAACTTATCTAAATCAAGAGTGTGTGTGTGTATATGGTATACTTGAGTAATCCACCAACTATTCTATCTTTTACATTTTAATCTAAAATAAAATCTTATAAAAACAAACCTAGACACAAGTCTTGATCTTGAAGGTCTTCACTTGAAGTCTTCACATCTTCTTAACTTGGTCCAAACATGATCCATAGAGCTAGACTCCTCTTGAGTACTTGATGTGGTCTTGATGCACAAGCTCTTGAATCAAACCGTGTTAGCTCTAAAACTTGACTTTAAATCCTTTGTTGAAGCTCCACACCAACTAAGATCTTGATCATGAATCTGAGACTAATTAAACACAAGATCATTAGTACCATAACTACATGAGTTGATCATTATCAAAACTAGAGTGATAGGCCTTTGGGCTAACATTTAAATGAAAGAATTTCTGTTTTAGATAAAGACATATAAAGTTTCAAAATGAAACGTGAAGAGATCTTGAAAAATGTGACTAAATTTAATAAAGGAAAAGAAAAGTTAAATGATTTGCTATCATATCAAAAGATGTCACATAATCATTATGATCTTAGATTCTTAAATTAAAGTGAAAAACTACACATGTTAGTAAAAAGAATCATAATCCATATAATTCTTTTGTGAAAAGAAATACTGATATTATTTCAAAAAGAATTAAGAACAAGTACTTATGAATTCCTAAAAACTTCAGCATTTTTGATAAAAATACTTATATTGCATCATACAAACATTCTATATGTAATTCATGCAATTATGTGTATACTAACAAATGGAAACCAAATTCAAATTGGGTTTGGATTCCTAAAGGTTAATGCTTTGATCTTATAATGATTGGTACCATTCTAATGATTATCTTTCAGGTACCATATAAAAAGTTTGATAAGAAAAATATTTCAACCATTTATCATATATATGTGTGTGTGTTATGATATATTTGTTGCAGGGGGAGAACACATGTTGTTCTATATCTGTTATAACCTGTTCTATACAGGGGGAGAACATATAAGATATTCTCTGCAGGCGGAGTTTTCATGCACACAAATTGTCATCATAAAAAAGGAGGAGAATGTTGAAACTTGATTCTGATGATATATTTGTGAAGCCATTTCTTTGGAGCTTATCTCACAAGCTTATACAGCGTTCTACATGCTTAAGACTTCCCAAGGATAATGCCTATGGTTGTGTATTGCAATATTTATTAGAATGTTAAAAGCCTTGAAACACACACATACATCATAAGCCTATTAGTCAACTTATACTCCTGATTAGTCGACTTATACATCCTATAATCAACTTGATATTTTATGTAATCGACTAACCTCTGTCCTGAAAAGTTATCAACTCTCTATTTCTTCATAGTTAATATTGTTAGTTAACTTATCAACTTTATTAGTCGACTAATACCTGTTGTAGTCGACTAATATATTCTGCTGGTCGACTAATTTCAGTTTTCAGAAACATGTCTGTTGTATTAGCCATACCCTAGTCGACTTGCCCCCTTTATAAGTCGACTACTACAGGCAAAAATCAATACCCTAGTCGACTAACCCCCAACCTCAAGTCGACTAAGGGCAGTTTCTGACTGTTAGACAGTTTCTAATTTCTAGTGTTTTATCTAACGTTTCAAAATTCAAATTCAAGTTAATAACTTCCTTATCTGATTATAGATTTCACCTATAAATAGGGATGTTATCCTAGGCTAAAAACACCAATTCATATCAATAGTTTTCTGCCCAAAAACTCTGTTCAAAATTTTATTTTTAGAAAACTATTTCTACTTTCAATTCTTCACTCAAATTTCAATCCTTTAGTGAAGATTTCTGAGAGTCCACTTATAAGAGTCCTTGTTCACGATCACATACAGATTCAAGACTTATAGAATTGATTGTAATCACTCAAAGAGAAAGTGTTATACAAGAGCGTCTTGTTGGCCCAAAGGCCCATCACTCTAGTTTTGATGATGATCAACTCATGTAGTTATACTACTAATGATCTTGTGTTAATTAGTGACAGATTCCATGATCAAGATCTTAGTAGGTGTGTAGCTTCAACAAAGGATTTAAAGTCAAGTTTTGGAGCTAGCACGGTTTGATTCAAGAGCTTGTGCATCAAGACCACATCAAGTACTCAAGAGGAGTCTAGCTCTATGGATCGTGTTTGGACCAAGTCAAGAAGATGAGAAGACTTCAAGTGAAGACTTCAAGTGAAGACTTCAAGATGATCATGACTTGTGTCTAGCTTTGTTTTTTGTAAGATTTTGTTTTTAGATAAAATGTAAAGGATAGAATAGTTGGTGGATTACTCAAGTACATATACACACACACTCTTGATAGTTTTGTTTTTACAAAAGATTTTCTATTTTACAAAATATCATTTTGGTTTTTGGTATTCAAGTTTCATGTTTTATCCAAAATCATGTTTAGTGCATAATGTCAAAACATAGATATTTCACCATGTTTGTGTAGTGGATCATATCCATGCACACTATGCTTTAAAAGTTGTTTAAATATCTTGTTTTGTATTTGGTGAAGTTTTGGAAAAAGAAGTTTTAAAAAATCAAGTTTGGAAAAATACAGTTTTTATTTTTAAGCCAAAATTTTCAAGTTACAAAAATTGTCCAAATCATTTGAAACATGTCTTGATTTTGTGCAAGCATGTTTGTTTATCAAAGTATATTGGTAAAACTATTTTTGTAGATTTTTCAGTATTTTATGGGATTTTATTTCAATCAAAAAGACCAAGTTTTAAATCCCTAAGTTTTCTGATCTGGCTTCAGCCAGTCAATGAGGCGGTCGACCGACGTGCACAGACGTGCACGCCAGTTCTGGCAGGAGGGCCGGTCGACCGACCCGGTCGACCGTCCAGAGAGCTCTGCTCTCTGGAAAGGCCCCGGTTACCAAGCGGTCGACCGGACAGAGAGACTTGCTCTCTATATCCTGGCCTCGGTCGACCGACAGGTCGACCGATGGCTCAACGGTCTGAAATATGACCGTTGGACCGACAGTTCTGTCAGGCCTCCAACGGCTAGTTTTGGAGCCATATATATTGGGCCATTTGGGGGCGATTTTCTACATGATTTTTAGTGGACTTTGAGCCAGTTTTTTCCGCTTCATTAAAAGAGTTTTCTCCACTAATTTGAGAGAAAAAATTTCCAATCAAAAGGGGAAGTGTTTTGAAGTGATTTCTTTGAGTTTTCCTCCACCACTTCCATCCTTGTTTTTCTCACAAACACTTGAGCTATCCATTGCTATATCTACCTATAGGGATTTGTTGTGAGAGGATTTTAGGTGATCAAGAGTTGTGATCACCAAAGTTCATCTTTGCTCTTTGAGGAGGCGGACGTGTGTGTTCGCATTGTTTCGGGTCCTAGTGGGGACTCAGTGTTTCGCGTTCGGGTGTGAACTCTTTGTTTGGGGTGCGGCCTCGGCGAGCCGGTGGGCTTGCGGTGTGTACGGACTAGGGAGTCCGAGAGCTTGTAGGTGTTGCGGCACCGAGTGATCCTGTGGGATCGATTATAGTGGAAATCCTTCGTGTGTCGAAGGCGGGGATGTAGAGCAAGTGTGCTCAACCTCGAAACAAATCCCTTGTGTTTGCGATTGCTCACTCTCTCTCTCTCTCTCTTTGTCTCTTATTTATATCTTGCATGTTTCTATTGTGTTTATCTTTAAATGCTTGATATATATTGTGTGCTTATTGATATATGTTTGGGGATTGTTTGCTAACACTTGTATTTAACCAAGAGAGCCAACGCGGCACTTCAACCCTTATCTAGGGGAATCTAGAGGAGTTAGTCCAGAGCCCTTCACGGGGAATTTGGCTACACTCTTGTGTTATACGTAGTGTTTAGTTTAAGAGTTTAGTTTAGGTCATAATAGTTTTAATTCCGCATTTAGTGACCATTAGATTAGCCATCACCTATTCACCCCCTCTAGGTGTTTTACAATTGGTATCAGAGCCAAGTACTCTGATTTGGGTCTTACAACCTAGAGTTAAAGATCCTCATTTTTAGGCTAATCACAAAATTTGTGCACATACCATGGACTTCATGTCACCACCCACCTTTGACGTTCTTAACATCCAAATTTGGAAGGTTAAGATGTCTTTGTACCTCAAAGCCCTAGGCATTCATGTTTACCTTGCCATCACTAATGATTATTGTTTAAATGGCAAGAATCTTGAGGCTAATGCAAAAGCCCTTTATGCTTTGAAGAGTACCCTAGATGATGTTTATTTATTTAGGATTTCTAACATTGATTCGGCTTTTATAGCTTGGAACACCCTCACCTCCCTGGCGAAAATGAACAATACTATGCGGGGAGCGATTTGGATGTTGGAAGTGATTTCTTCAACAAGTGCTATATGGTCCAAGGGGATAACCCCCTTGAGGTAACTACCGAATCCGAGGTAGATGAAAATGACATGTCATATGATGAGCTTGCTTGTTTTTGTCAACAACTACTTGAAAAATATGACCTGTTAAGAAGAGAAAATAAAAATTTGAAAAAGAATTTTGATTGCATGCATAAGAAAAATGATTCATTTAAAAATAAGATTGCATGCATAGAAAAAGAAAATGAAATTTTGAAAAATGAGAATGTTTCCTTGCTTTCAAAATTAAATGATTTGTGTGAAGGAAACACTATTTTGAAAAATAAGATTGTTTTGGTTGAAAAACAAAAAGAAATTGCTTTTCAAGAAAACACTACTTTGAAGAGAAAATTTTTTGAAAAAGAAAAAGAAAAAGAAAAGGTTTCTAAAAAGAAAAATATTTTTTATCATGCTTTACATGCCACCACTTCTATTAATCAAAATGAAGTTAAATTTTTGAAAAATAAGATTAATTGTTTGAGCTCAACTTTGAGCTCATGTGCATTTAATCATAAGAGATTGGAGTCCTTGTTTTCAAAGAAACAAACTCCACATGTTCATGCATATCATCCTCATCATGCATATGCTTATGTTGCACGTCATGATCACACTCACACACATAAGCATCCTAAGATGTACAAGTGTACACATTATGGCCGCAAAGGCCATTTAGCAAAATTTTGTTATGATAAGTTAAATGCTTTCAATTTTGCTAATAAAAATTTTGGGTTCATTATAAAGCTAACCCCCAAGGACCCAAGAAAAAATGGGTACCAAAACCCCCACCATGTGTATTTGATGTAGGTGAGGGCTCTCACAAAATGTGAGAGGAATGGTGCCTTGATGGTGGATGCACATGGACTAGATGGACATACTTTTGATGCACCGCTATCAAGGAGGTTTGGTGGGATAACCATCATGTTTGGAGATTTGAAGTAGTTCCTTGGTTTGGTAACTATTTCTAAACTCCTAATTTATTTTACATGCTTATTTCATATGTGACATTTTTAGCATGTTCATATTTTATGTATTTTTGTGCTTCATGTGGTAAATACTAGTTTAAATGTAGTTTTTATCAAAACTTGTATTTATACATGTACAAATAGTGAGAACAAATTGATTCATATATGTTTGTACTTCATGCTCATTTGTACCCACTATATGCACATATATAGGCTAGTTTTGATGATTCTATCATTTACACTTGTTTTGCCTATTTTTGTGTTTAGCTTCATGTATATGTAATTTTTATTCAAATCTAATAAATATATATGTATACCGTGAGTCTCTTGCCCTCATGCAAGTACCTTTAATAGACTCTTTTATGTTTGGGATATGTATGTGTATTGTTAGATTTGGATAAATCATACATATACCTTGAAGTTTGTTCTTTAGATGAAAAATGAATTTTCATGTTTTGTTTGATAAAATAATATTCATGTTTGATTTGAGCTTCATTGACTATTTTCATGAAAATGCTATTTACATGATTTTTGATCACTCACACTTTTATTTGTTTATTCATGACCTTGTTTCATGAACATATTTTGAGCTTTATCGATTTTGAGTGTCAACTTTTGTGTATTTGGTATGATTCATGAAAAACTTATATTTTGGTTTCAGGTTTTTGAAGGATCTTTAACTAGTTTCAAAATTGCTTTAACTAGTTAATTATTCTTCATTTGGAAGAGATTTTCAATGCTTAACTATTTTAAAAAAAATTTCGAAAACCCCTTCCAACCTTTATGGGCGGATGGCTGGGCGTGTATGCCTTGCGAACCTTATTGAAAATCTTTTACCTTGTGCATATAAAGGGTGGTAGGTTATGAGTTATATACTTGATTTACATTGCTATTTTCAATTGGTATCATTGGATCTTTTCAATTGGTATCTAAATTGATAATTTTGTATATAATCATATTTGTTTTCTATATATGTATGCTTCATTATTTTCATAATATCAATTGCTATTGGTATTCTCTTTTCATACATATATATGATTTTCATGTGCTTGCTTTACAATGAGTTTACATATTTAAAGCACAAAATTAGTTTATGTTAAGCTTAAGTTAAAACTTTATTTTCAATTGATATCTCAATTGACTTTTAATAAAGCTTATGCATCGTTTTTCAATTGATATCAATATGCTTCAATTTCAAATTTGTTATAAATTTACAATTGAATTTTTTTACAATTGGTATCAATATGTATTTGAAAAATTCAAAATTTGTAATGTTTATTTTACAATTGATATCAACATGATTTTTTTTTACAATTGGTATCTTAAAAATTTTGTTTAAAAGATATCTCAAAATTTGTTTTATTGAAAAAAAATTCAAATTTTGTTTGAACAATTAATAATCAAAAAATTTTTGATTTGTCTTGCCTATATGCAAGGGGAGCTTAACATCTCTTCTACATATAGATTCATGATGAGTGTATCTTGTAGTGAGAAGCTTGACAACTCTTCTTTATGTGATACACGTGTGTAGGGAGAGCTTCACATCTCCTCTTATACATTACATATTATACGTTATGTGAATTAGGGCTTGTCATCCCTCCTTCATGTAATGTATATGTGTAGGGAAGTTACTTTACTGTCTTCCTCTTCATGAATGTATATCGCATATAACCTTTTATTGACTTATTTGTTTACACCCCTTATTGGTCTCTTTGTTTATGACAAAAAAGGGGAGAAAAATTTATTGATTTTGTTTTTACCCTTTTGTTGATGATTGACAAAAGGGGGGAGAAAGATTTTGGATTTATATGCATGTTTTCCTTCCTTTATGCATAAAGGGGGAGTAAGTTTTTATGTTTATGCATATATGTTTTGTTTTGCAAATAGGAGAAAAAGAATTTGATGTGTTTTATGCTTGATTGGCATGTTTATCTCCTAGATTTGCATACATGTTTATGAGCATACATTGAATATTTATTTGTTTATTTGTTATGCATGAGTTAATGGGGAGCTTCTTTGGAGCTTTACTTTAATCCAGGCATATATAACTTCATGAGTTTTGTCATATCAAAAAGGGGGAGATTGTTAGCCCAAAGGCCCCCCATCACTCTAGTTTTGATGATGATCAACTCAAGTAGTTATAGTACTAATGATCTTGTGTTTAATTAGTGACAGATTCCATGATCAAGATCTTAGTAGGTGTGTAGCTTCAACAAAGGATTTAAAGTCAAGTTTTGAAGCTAGCACGGTTTGATTCAAGAACTTGTGCATCAAGACCACATCAAGTACTCAAGAGGAGTCTAGCACTATGGATCGTGTTTGGACCAAATCAAGAAGATGAGAAGACTTCAAATGAAGACTTCAAGATGATCAAGACTTGTGTCTAGCTTTGTTTTTGTAAGATTTTATTTTTAGATAAAATGTAAAGGATAGAATAGTTGGTGGATTGCTCAAGTACATATACACACACACTCTTGATAGTTTTGTTTTTACAAAAGAATTTCTATTTTACAAAATATCATTTTGGTTTTTGGTATTCAAGTTTCATGTTTATCCAAAACCATGTTTAGTGCATATTGTCAAAAACATAGATATTTCACCATGTTTGTGTAGTGGATCATATCCATGCACACTATGCTTTAAAAGTTGTTTAAATATCTTGTTTTTGTATTTGGTGAAGTTTTGGAAAAACAAGTTTTGAAAAATCAAGTTTGGAAAAATACAGTTTTTATTTTTAAGCCAAAATTTTCAAGTTACAAAATAGTCCAAATCATTTGAAACATGTCTTGATTTTGTGCAAGCATGTTTGTTTATCAAAGTATATTGGTAAAAACTATTTTTGTAGATTTTTCAGTATTTTATGGGATTTTATTTCAATCAAAAAGACCAAGTTTTAAATCCCTAAGTTTTCTGATCTGGCTTCAACCGGTCGACCGGGCGGTCGACCGACGTGCACAAACGTGCAAGCCATTTCTGGCAGGAGGGTCGGTCGACCGACCTGGTCGACCGTCGAGAGAGCTCTGCTCTCTGGAAAGGCCCCAGTTGACCGAGCGGTCGACCGGACAGAGAGACTTGCTCTCTGTATCCTGGCCTCGGTCGACCGACCGGTCGACCGATGGCTCAACGGTCTGAAATATGACTGATTGAGGTTTTCCTGCACACAAGAATACAAAATTTTAGATTTAAGAAAAGGTTGTGCAAGTTGCTCAATACTACCGCTATAGCAAGTGGCTATGCGGGTCGTGATCCACAGGGAGGGACTAGCGATGGAATCTTGTTTAGTAAGTTCTCTAAAGTATTTGAATTAATAGTTGTTAAAGTCAGGTTAGAAAGAAAGTGGTAGATTAAGAAGATGGAGAAATTAGAAGTGATATTTACAATGATATGATATTTACAATGAAAGTATGAAAAAGATTGGGAATTTGGTGATTTACACTAAAAATAAAAAAAAGAAAACTAAAAACTGAAAACTTACTTACCTCTTCGGCGTCTGCTTACCTTGGAACCGTGACAATGACGTACCTTTCTTTGAAGGCGAACGAAGCATGGAACATGAGATCTTCCCTACTCCCGATCTATACTACGAAATAAAAAGGGCGAGCTATGCTACCATGGAAGTAGATATTCATCACCATAAACCATCAACGACACTTACAAGGAGAAGGCACCTTCGAAGCTCTTGGTTTCACATGGATCCACAAACACAAAAGAGGGAAACAAAAACAAAACAAGAATAGAAAAAAGAAGCAAACTTCGATTTGATTCAATTAACAATGGAAGAAAAGATTTACTTACACTGATGTCACCTCAGTACAAGCTTGATCTCCTTCCTCCATGAAAGTATCCTCTCCTCTCAGTTATAAAAAATTACATAAAAGAAAAATAAGAAAAACCTAATTTACAAACTACAAAGCCTAAGAAAAACCTTAGATTTGGCTCTGTACTGCGCTGGGCTTTTGAGATCTGCCCTTCCTCTGTTGCTATGCAGGGGTATTTATAGGAGAAAACCAGAGGATAAGAAGCGTATGAAGATAAGAGGAGCAAAATATCTCTGAATCTGAATTCTTCTTTTATCTCCAAACTTGTTTTGACTTATCCATAGAAGTTCAAATCTGTCCTGCAACTTGTTATCATGTTGATCTCTGAATATGGCTTATCTTCTGACTGAATTGGAAAGTTTGATCAACATAAGAGCTGTAGGCCTTCAAATCTTCTTTCTGGAGCATCTTGAATCATCAGATTTCCATATTTGTAGCAAAAGTTATGATCTGAATACTAAAACATATACAGTCTGAATCCAAATTTTTTGAATTTTTATCTTTGCACTCTTCTCCTTTTATCTTTATCCTCATCCTGCAAGCATTTAGGGTTGAATAGAAGTCTATCCCTTCCCTCTTCTTTTAGTAATTGCAACTTTACACTTGGTAATTTGCAACTTTTGCACTTGGGCTTGGACATGGGCTTTTTGGGCTTCTTTTGGGCTTTTATTTCTTTATTTTTTATTACTCAAGGCCTGCACACAATAAATAATAAAACATTAGTAATAGTGCAAAATTATAGGAATAAATATGAAAATGTGATAGTAAATGTAGTGATAAATATGCATTTTTTACTACCTATCACACCCCCACACTTATCTTTTTGCTCGTCCTCGAGTAAAAATCAGAAAGAAAAGAAAAATAATCTATTCTAACTCACTTTCGTAGGAATCACGATTGCACTTAGCACGTGCAACAAGCCGTTAAACCCCTAGGTTACCCTAGAGGACAAGTGTTGTCTCGTGAGGGTTTTCAGCGGATTACACCCACAAAATCCATAAAAAGGAAAATATTTGAAATATGTTTGAAGAAACTAAGTAATCTATAAGTTTTTAGGATTATCATTTTTATTCATTCTTAAACTTAGTCTTTATATAGTAAATTGTTATCCTTTTTAGGTAAGGATCAAAACTGAATTTTTGTATAGTCTTTTTTGTTACCCTAAGTCATATGCATCCATGTGAATCTTTACTAGGAATTCTTTAACTTGGACTCTCATGCCTCTTTATTATTATTTTTTCTTTTTTTTAATATGTATAACTCATCTAATTTTCTTTCGTGTAAGCATGAAGGCTTCTTGAGGCCCTCATACCTAACTAATTGACTATTAGATGTGTTAATATATATATAATTTTCCTTAGTTTTCTTAGGCTTTCTAATCCACCCATGTAGCGAACTTAAAGTCGGTGGCTCCCAAACTGGTTGGTTTTAGGGCACCGGGTGAGAAAACACCCCACGGACTCAAATTCGAGTGAATTAGGCCACAAAACTAAGGACGCTTATTTATAAACTCACCTTTAGGCGTGAATACTTATGCTTCTTGAGGCACATGTATCCAGCTTAATTAGTGATTTTTATTTTTTTATTTTTTATTTTTATATATTTTTTTTTATATGAGGCACAAGGGTCTTTGTCTTAGAATCCTAGATATGCATTAGGTATGCACATTTCATTAAGGTAAAAATCAAGACTAATTACTTATTCAATTTTTCCTCCTATACCTAAAAATTCAACAATTTATTTTATTTTGACCAAGTTTTTAGAAATCCTAATCATGATTTTCCTAATTCTTAAGATTAACTTAGATTTCTTTCAAAAGATAAGCCAAAATATTGTCCTTTATTTTTAAAAAAAATTTAATATTTTTTTTTAGTTAGTATCTACACTATGTTAGTATGTTAGTAAAGCCTCCCCCCACACTTATCTCATGCATTGTCCTCAATGTATGAATGAATGCATGTATGCATGAAACAGAAGAAAGGGAAGGCAGATGTTACCTCAAGGTAGTGGTTCCGGAGGTGATCTAATTGGTCCACGGAATGCGGCCCAATCTATTTTTTGTGGAATTCGTAGGAACCATAAGAAATCTTTCTTATATAACTCACTAAAATATATGTATGATCATTTTTTAAAAATTCCACCCCATCAAATTTCCAAATTTCATAATTATTTTCAGAGTCAATTGTGTCAACCGCCTTGTCCCAAAATGGAGTGTGAAAAGATGGAATGATTGACTTGGACGTCAGAAGTGCGGGAACGAATACCGACTCAGGAAAGAAACTTAAATCAAGTAATGGTTCAGGAGTCGGGCTTGGTTCAAGAAGTGGGTCCAAATCAAGAAGTTGAAACTCAAGTCCACAATCATTTTCCCACAATGAAATGTGACTCAATATTGGTGATTCAAGTTCAGGAATGATAGGTGTGGGAATCAAAACTGACTCTAAAAGATTACCTAAGTTGGGTAACAAAATAGGAGTCAATAATGATTCGGGAATTTGAACTTGATCACAGATTTGAGAATCTAGGTCACATATCTCATTAGGTTCAATCTCATAAAAATGAGAACTTGCCAATTTGTCAATGGGACTTTCAAAAGTATGAAATTGGTCAAGTTCAATATGATGATCATCAAAAATGGGTGATTCAATTTCATGATCTATGGGTACGGGAATAAATGTTGGCTCAGAAAATTGGTCCAAATTGGGTAAGAATACCGGAGTCAACATAGATTCGAAGATGGAAACTGAATCGCAAATTAAGGGATCGGGATCACATTCATAATCTAATTCAATCTCATTGAAATTAAAACTAGCCAATTTGTCCAAGGATTGGGATTGATCAAGTTCATATTGATGTGATGAAATTGAATTTTGATCAAGGTCTTCTAGACAGAATGATTCTTGGTTCCTATCAACTTGGTTGGTTAGTTCAAGAATGTTTGAAAGTCTAAAAATTTGATCATTCATTAAATCTTGCAAACGATCCACTTTTTCTTCTAACCCATCGAATAGATCAATGGAGGACTGAAACCTTGGTGATGTGGGAAAAGACGTATATGAAGATAATGGTTGAACAGGTGGTTGACCATATGGCTCAGGGGTGTTGAATCCCCATTGACTCTGTGAAGAGTAGTGATGATTATTCCAATCTTGTTCATAGTATTAGGACTGGGGCATGTAATGATTCGGATAAGACCAATCTGGCACACTAGGTTGGTCAAAATTATGATATGCCGGGTTGGTAATATCCGAAAAAGAGGTTGGTGTGTAATATGGATTAAAATTAGAAAAATTATTGTTATATGCCATATCACACAAACACAAACAAAGAAAAAGAAAACAAACAAATAAGCAAACAGAAAAGAAAAAAATTCTAACCTAAGTTAGGGTAGACCTATGACCTAGACGACTCCTAACTGGTTAGACTGTCCACGGGAGGTAGGGTGCAAACTTTGACCACAAGTTAATCAGCCAGGTCAGGGCAAGATTGGTGGGAGGTTTTTCGTCAAAGACGTTCCTTAATTAAGTAACCACCAACCTTCAGGCTTTCGGCCCTCAATCGCCTTCCTAGACACTGATTTGGCAGGAGTCAAATTCCAACACTGTTCCCCCTTAGGATAATCTCCTAATTGAGTCCGAGAAGTCCCTAGGGCCAACGTCTACTCATATTTTAGTTAGGGTTAGGGTTGTGAGTGTGACGGAGATGATTTGTGGGCCAAGGAAGGGTGATGAAATCCCCACCTTATCTTATTAATGGGTTTTGCCCTTAAAATTTTTGTGTACGTGTAAAGCAGTAGATAAGTAATCACTCAAAAAGCAGTAAATCAGCCAAGAGTGTTTCCTAATCTATATGCAATGCAAACGTGCCTTGTCACCAGCACTCTTCAACAAAATTAAAAAAATTAAATAGACACGTGCCTAAGATGCAAGAGTCTAATTTTTTTTTATTTTTCAACAAATGGGTTACTGTTAATTAATTAGCAGTGTGCAGGGTGATCACAGAGAAAATTTAACAGAGTAGTAAACAAATCTTTCAATTTCCAGTAACCTGCAGAAAACACAGTAAGTAGTGAACTACTCAGGCCGCGGAAACGCGGCTCTGTAGTAGGCTCTGTTGCTCTGCCTTCGAGGGCAGAGAGTTGTTATATGTCTTTTGCTGTTGTTAGTTTTCCTGTTCTCCGAACCTGTAAACCAAAAAAAAAATCAATTATTAGTTTTTTTTTTAGAGAATACTTATTGTCCCTCCCCGGCAACGGCGCCAAAATTTTGATTGAGGTTTTCCTGCACACAAGAATACAAAATTTTAGATTTAAGAAAAGGTTGTGCAAGTTGCTCAATACTACCGCTATAGCAAGTGGCTATGCGGGTCGTGATCCACAGGGAGGGACTAGCGATGGAAGCTTGTTTAGTAAGTTCTCTAAAGTATTTGAATTAATAGTTGTTAAAGTCAGGTTAGAAAGAAAGTGGTAGATTAAGAAGATGGAGAAACTAGAAGTGATATTTAAAATGATATGATATTTACAATGAAAGTATGAAAAAGATTGGGAATTTGGTGATTTACACTAAAAATAAAAAAAAGAAAACTAAAAACTGAAAACTTACTTACCTCTTCGGCGTCTGCTTACCTTGGAACCGTGACAATGACGTACCTTTCTTGAAGGCGAACGAAGCATGGAATATGAGATCTTCCCTACTCCCGATCTATACTACGAAATAAAAAGGGCGAGCTATGCTACCATGGAAGTAGATATTCATCACCATAAACCATCAATGACACTTACAAGGAGAAGGCACCTTCGAAGCTCTTGGTTTCACATGGATCCACAAATACAAAAGAGGGAAACAAAAACAAAACAAGAATAGAAAAGAAGCAAACTTCGATTTGATTCAATTAACAATGGAAGAAAAGATTTACTTACACCGATGTCACCTCAGTACAAGCTTGATCTCCTTCCTCTGTGAAAGTATCCTCTCCTCTCAGTTATAAAAAATTACATAAAAGAAAAATAAGAAAAACCTAATTTACAAACTACAAAGCCTAAGAAAAACCCTAGATTTGGCTCTGTACTGCGCTGGGCTTTTGAGATCTGCCCTTCCTCTGTTGCTATGCAGGGGTATTTATAGGAGAAAACCAGAGGATAAGAAGCGTATGAAGATAAGAGGAGCAAAATATCTCTGAATTTGAATTCTTCTTTTATCTCCAAACTTGTTTTGACTTATCCATAGAAGTTCAAATCTGTCCTGCGACTTATTATCATGTTGATTGCCGAATATGGCTTAACTGCTAGACTGAATTGGAAAGTTTGATCAACATAATAGTTGTAGGCCTTCAAATCTTCTTTCTGGAGCATCTTGAATCATCGGATTTTCATATCTGTAGCAAAAGTTATGATCTGAATACTAAAACATATACAGTCTGAATCCTAATTTTTTGAATTTTTATCTTTGCACTCTTCTCCTTTTATCTTTATCCTCATCCTGTAAGCATTTAGGGTTGAAGAAGTCTATCCCTTCCCTCTTCTTTTATTAATTGCAACTTTTACACTTGGTAATTTGTAACTTTTGCACTTGGGCTTGGACATGGGCTTTTTGGGCTTCTTTGGGCTTTTATTTCTTTATTTTTTATTACTCAAGGCCTGCACACAATAAATAATAAAACATTAGTAATAGTGCAAAATTATAGGAATAAATATGAAAATGTGATAGTAAATGTAGTGATAAATATGCACTTTTTACTACCTATTAATGACCGTTGGCCGGTCGACCGGGTGGTCAACCGGCAGTTCTGTCAAGCCTCCAACGGCTAGTTTTTGGAGCCCTATATATTGGGCCATTTGGGGGCTGTTTTCTACATGATTTTTAGTGGACTTTGAGCCAGTTTTTCCTACTTCATTAAAAGAGTTTTCTCCACTAATTTGAGAGCAAATATTTCCAATCAAAAGGGGAGTTTTATCAAGAGTGTTTTGAAGTGATTTCTTTGAGTTTTCCTCCACCACTTCCATCCTTGTTTTTCTCACAAACACATGAGCTATCCATTGCTATATCTACCTATAAGGATTTGTTATGAGAGGATTTTAGGTGATCAAGAGTTGTGATCACCAAAGTTCATCTTTGCTCTTTGAGGAGGCGGACGTGTGTGTTCGCATTGTTTCGGGTCCTAGGGGGACTCGGTGTTTCGAGTTCGGGTGCGAACTCTTTGTTTGAGGTGCGGCCTCGGCGAGCCGGTGGGCTTGTGGTGTGTACGGACTAGGGAGTCCGAGAGCTTGTAGGAGTTGTGGCACCGAGTGATCCCGTGGGATCGATTATAGTGGAAATCCTTCGTGAGTCGAAGGCGGGATGTAGAGCAAGTGTGCTCGAACCTCGAAACAAATCCCTTGTGTTTGCGATTGCTCACTCTCTCTCTCTCTCTCTTTGTCTCTTGTTTATATCTTGCATGCTTCTATTATGTTTATCTTTACATGCTTGATATATATTGTGTGCTTATTGATATATGCTTGGGGATTATTTGCTAACACTTGTATTTAACCAAGAGAGCCAACGCGGCACCTCAACCCTTATCTAGGGGAATCTAGAGGAGTTAGTCCAGAACCCTTCACGGGGAATTCGGTTACACTCTTGTGTATACGTAGTGTTTAGTTTAAGAGTTTACTTTAGGTCATAATAGTTTTTAATTCTGCATTTAGTGACCATTAGATTAGCCATCACCTATTCACCCCTAGGTGATTTACACGTCTCCGGGTAGAAGAGAAGTTGTACAAGGTGTTGTTGTCTTCTTGGTTGTAAGAAGAGTTGTATACATTTGGCAAAAGGAATTTGTCAAGTAATATACAAGGTGTTGATTTTTGGTGTATAAAATCAAAGGTTAAAGGAAAATCTCGAGCGGGTGGCTTGGGGACTGGATGTAGGTCAAGAGGACCGAACCAGCATAAATCACTTGTGTTTGCGTTTGATTTACTTTCTGTGATTTAATTTCCTTTTGTGCAAGTTTATATTTAACGCTAATCATCCTTTATTCTAGTATTGTGTTGACATAATTTTTAGATCCTACATTGCCGTGGACTTTAAAGAACTTGTAACGCCCCGATCCCAAGGATACGGAGACGTTATGGCGACGTACATACGCGAGGTGAAAACACCCTCACGCGTACGTTAAGCCTCAGTACAGGACATAATCTCCATATACACAAGGGTTCCAGTAGGAAATAAGTATAAGAATACCTGTAGAAAGAGGTTAGTGATCATAACAGATAGACAAAAGGGGGGCGGCGCCCGGAGGGACGCCGGCCAGCGGCGTTGCGCCGGGCGGGGGCGCGGCAGCGCCCGGGCGGGGGCGCCTGCGGCGCCGGCCAGGGGGCGAGGCCTGCGGCGGAGGCCGGCGGCGACGGGAGGCGCCTGCGGCGCTTGGCCGGGGTGGCCTGGCCGCGGGCATGGGTCAGGCCACCTACTAGCCTGCAGTGAGAGGGGAAAAAGAGAGGGAGAGTGTTGTAGAGACAGAGAGAAGAGAGAGAGAGAGAGAGAAATTAGAGAGATAGAGAGGTTTAGAGAGAGATTTTGAAAGAGAGAGAGAGGGATTGTATTTAGAGGAGGAGAGAGGCGGTGTGAAGTCGGTTGGGTTTAGGCGGTGATGAAGGAAGCTTTGAGAAGAAGGGAAAGAAAAGAAAGAAAAAGAAAGATTTAAAAAAAATCAATATTTTATATTATTATAATGGTTCAATATTCGACCAGCTTCGAACGGTGCCCAAAAATTACAGAAAATCGAGAATATTATACTGATACGTATTATGAAAATGGTTTGCAAAATTCAATCCGGTTTGCAAATTAAAAATCTTGGAATATGTCACCAGTACTGGGCGACACCGGTTTGGCCGGATTTTCGATAAATTCAGAAAAATCCCCAAAAATAGACTAACGTAGAAAATATGATTTTAAGATACAAGGTGAAGGCGGATACTAAAAATACAGCTCCATTTGTGAATTAAAAATCAGAATGCCGATTATCGGTATCGGTCGACACCGACTACAGAGATTTTTCAAAATAATCCAGAAAAATTCCAAAAAATCCTGAAAAATCTAAAATATTATAAAATGATTTTTGAAACTGAAATCAGCTCAATTGGACTTCCAGAAAGGTCAAATCAACATGATACGTCATATCGCGTACTGATACTGTGATACGTATATCAGGGAACAGGGGGTTACATAAAATCCCCAAAAATACCCTAAGGTAGAAAATACGATTCTAAGACACATGGTGAAAGCCGATTCTAAAAATGCTACTCTGTTTGTGAAATAAAAATCGTAAAGCCAATTATCGGAATCGGTCGACACCGACTACGGAGATTTTCCCAAAATAATCCAGAAAAATTCCAGAAAATCATGAAAAATCTAAAATATTAGCAAATGATTTTTGAAATTGAAATTAGCTCAATTGGACTACCACTGAGGTCAAATCAACAATATGCGTCGTATTGCGTACCGATACTGTGATACGTACATCAGGGAGCAGGGGGTTACAGAACTGATTTCCAAAGGTTTGAGTCATAGCGGGATTTTCTCCTACCAAGACGTCTTGGAGAACGTTCCCAGGGTGGAGACCCAATATGCAGTAAGGAGGACCTGCCCTGGTATAACCGGGAGATGTAGCTATCCATTTACCTACATGAACGGAGTCAGTAGTTCGAGTCACTTGCCACTTCATATTCTGAGGCCTCGTCACACATTGAAAGAAAGACAGCAGGAAATGATGCTTGCTAGACGGGAGATAATACTTCTCACCATCCAGATTAAAGATCCACTGCCCTTTCCTGGCCAGCAGCTGATGATTGGTGTCAAGCGTTGCGTCCCCAAACATGAAGCGGGGCTTCCGGTAAATTTTTCTATCACAATCTTTTGAGGGGAGCAGTAGTTAAGATGCTCCTTATGATGGTACTCTGATCTCCGGCGTGGATCAGGGCATCCCGACCAGGAGCGCTCCGCTCGCTGAATAATGAGGCTTGCCCCTGGAATTGCAGGCTAACATTGCCATCCAGTCCCCTGACTGTTCCAAAGAGGTTGTTCAAAGGTCCTGGGGTATGGTGCACTGCAAAAAAAAGAAGAAACAATTAGTCCATTAGCCAAAGAAAAGGAAAGGGAAAGCGAAAAGAAAATTACTAAGGCATAGCTTCGCTCTCCATGCAAAGCTAGCCTAGCATTAGCTTCGCCCTGAGGTTCAGCTCCACATCCTGCACGAAGGCAGAGTGCAAAAATTCTCTAAGTATTAGCTTCGCTCCAGAAGCTTAGCTTCGCGTTCTGTCACTGAACAGAATGCAAAAAAGCCCCAAGGGCTAACTTCATCGGAAACGCACTTGTGCCTAAAACAATTCAAAGGACTTTAAAGTCCTCTTTCCAGCTACGCTTTTAGAGCTAGCTTCGCATCCTATCATTTGATAAAATGTGAACCGCCCTAAGAGTTAGCTTCGCATTGAAGCTGAGAGAAGAAACCATTGGTTTTTAAATTTTAAGTTGAGAAATTAAGGGAAATTAGATCCCCTAAAAATTTGGCAAAATTAAATTAAGGAAGAGAGACTCCCTGAAATCACTGGATCATGGCGAATCATTCCGGATTCACCATGAAATAGCCAATAAATGGCTTTAAAAAGACATGAAAAATCTCTGAATAAAAGGGAAAACTCCCTACCTGCAATGGGACGTTCGATCACCGGATGAGGAGAGGGCACCTCCGTAGCAGAGGTCGCTGCCTATTTGTCTGCTCGTCATTTGGGAGCCATGAAGAACCGTGAAGTTCTTGAAATCCGACAGAGGAAGAAGAAGAAAGAGAAAGGGAGTTTCGCTCTCTGAAATTTTGATTTTAAGAGAAGGTAATCTTCTCTTTCAGGCCATCGGGCTTTTATTGACATAAAAATGTATAACTTCGCCTCCTCAAAAGGAGCGCAGGCCGTTTCAAATTAATTTGAAACGGCGCCTAAGCACCTTCCCCGAGAAGCCTTGCTTCAGTGCCACCAAGGGCTAGCTCCGTTGTGAGTTCAGCATTGACTTCGCGCGGCGCTTGATTAACTTCGCTGAAAGATGAGCTTTAGCTACGCTAAGAGTTCAACTTTAGCTTCGCGAAAATTTTGTGCTACCTCCACTGGAAACTCGTTCCTGACTTAGCTGAAAATCCGTCTTCAGCTTCGCGGGAAGCTTAGCTCCGCTAAGAGCTTTTCTTTCCTCCTCAAGAAAAGACTTACCTAAGCCAGTCCATTCTAGTTGCTTTCGAAATTCAAAGGGAAATTAGAGGAGCAAAGTAGATGAGCAAAAGGTAAAAATTTTATTGATTCTAAAGGAAATAAACATTGGTAATACATTAAGATTGTCTTTCATACAACAGAATTATTGCTCCAAAGGCAGACAAGTTGTCCTATCTACTCTCAGGATGTTAAGCCGTCCCAAGATCACCAAACCAGCTGGACAAGAAAGGTCTTTCTCCTGCACAAGGTCGTAATCCTTCGATTAATGGTAAATTTTGCCATTAAGACGCTGGATCTTCTTTGATTAAAATTAGCAAAGGATTGGTTGCCACAAGAAAGCTAGATCTTCCATAATCAAAATTGGCAAAGGAAGGATCCAAGACCTTACTGGTGACGTCTGCTTTTCCGAAGTGGATCATCTCGGATAAGCGACCACCAGCCCCTTCCCAAAGTGGATCATCTCGGATAAGCGGCTACCAGCTTCTTCTTGAAGTGGATCATCTCGGATAAGCGACCGCTGGCCTCTTCTCGGAACGTGTACCAGATGTCCCAGTATGTTCCTCCTGCTTATGATCAAAGTTTCAACATGAAAATCAAGGGGCATGTTTTTGTTCGCTCTCATCAATACGAAAGAATAGGGAGCACAATATACTGCAATGCAAACAGAAAAAAGGTTAGCATTAAAAAAGAAAAAAAAAAGGAAGGGAAGAAATGCTAAGCCGAAGTTTTATTCTTTGGGTAAAGCTATCCAGATCCGACCCTGTTATGTCCTAAGGAAAAGCTTCAAATAAGCAGAGGATAGCCTTACTTGCATGGCAAGCTAGAACAGTTTAGCATAAGCCAAGTCTTAACTTCGCCCCACGCAGTTAGGCTGGAGAAGCCCAAAAAAAAGGACCAAGTCCTAGCCTCGCCTATATGGCTAGGCTAGACTGGCCTAGGAGGGCGCAGTCTTAACCCTATCAATATGGCAAGACTAGCTCAACCTTGAAGAGGCCAAGTCCTAAACCTCGCCTATACGACAGATTTAACAGATCAAGGTAGGAACTTCGCGTGGAAAGACCCTTTGTCTTGATCAGGCAAGAATGCTAGCTTTGCCAAAAAGCTCAGAAATAGGGCTGAAATCCTTCTCTGAAAGTCAGCCAAATGCAGAGACCAAGGAAATTCAATCCCTAAGATAGCTGATAAAGCTAAGAAAATTAAGGGAGATAAACTCCCTAAAGTCACTAGATGGCCAAGATTCACCAGTTCTTGATTGGATAATAACCAGAGTGAGAGTCCCCACTACTTCAGGGACCTTAGTCTCTGTAACGCCCCGATCCCGCGGATACAGGGACGTTACTGCGACGTATATACGTAGGTCAGAAATACCCTCACGTATATACGCTAAGCCATCAGTACAGGTAAGAATCAGAGTACGGAAGCACGTGGTGCATTATACATTCCAACATATGAGTACAATTACAAAGTTATCACCAGATGTGACACAATATTACAAGAATATTACATCACCGATAGGCGCAAATGCGAGAATACACAGAGATGTACAAGTATGAACAGTACAAAAGGGCACTCACAAGATAGCTGGAGATGCCGCGAGCCAACCAGGGGGAGCAAGGATGGGAGTGGAGCTACAGCTGGTCTGTCTGCTCCGCAGAAGTAAGCTTGGTCCTCAGCAGGAAGATCCCCTTTGAAAATCACCTAGAGGGGGGGTGAATAGGTGATTATGCTAATCTAGTGAACTAAATGCGGAATTTAAAATCTAATTGCAATTACACTAAATGCAACCAATAAGTGATGCACACACAACCAAGCCAAGAATATAAATATGAATGATCAATCTGAAATAATGCAAGGCACAAAGTAAAGAGAGAGAAAGAGTAAGAGTCAATGGATCAAGCGCAAACAACAAGATTTATTTCGAGGTTCGAGCACCCAGCTCTACGTCCCCGCCTTCACCCAGAAGGATTTTGAATCCACTATATTGTCCACAAAGGACTCCCACACAGGGAACCTCCACCGAGGATTTGGGGCAATACAATAACTAGGAGTACCCAACTCCTCTCTTTACAACCACAACCTCCTTCTTGAGGCAAAGCACCAAGCCAACAAACAATCACCTCACAACTTGAGGGATTAGCACAAAGCTTACACAAGGATCACCTCACACCTTGAGGGATGCAACCCAATAGCACAACCTCCTCAACACAATGAGGAAAAGGCACAAAGCCAAGCTAAGATAGGGTTTACAACTTGGTGATCAAAAGACCACAAACAATCTTTTTTTCCCACACAAAGATCCTATAGAATAAGATAGTAGATGTAGCTCAAGTGTGGAGAAAACCAAAGGAATAGAAATCAAAAACTCAAAGAAAATCCTTGAGAAAAACTAGAAACCAAGATAAAAAAGTTGAATCAAACACTTTTCCCAAAAACCCTTTTCTTTGGTTTTCCAAACCCTAGCAAAAACACCAAATAGATTGTTCAATTAAAGCCCAAAAACTTCTTTTGATTGCTGTGAAAACACTAGAGAAAGCTTAGAAAATTCGTCCAAAAATTCTTAGAGAAAACAGGCCATCAATGGGGTATTTATAGCCCCTAAAAAAATATAGCCGTTGGCAGCAAATTCTGCCAAAAATGAACTACCGGTCGATCGGTCGGTCAACCGGCCAACGGTCACATTTGACCGCTGGCAGCTACCGGTCGACCGGGAAGTCGACCGGTCCCAGAACCAGAGAGCAACGGCTCTCTGTCCGGTCGACCGCTCGGTCGACCGGGTGCAACCCGAGAGCAACCTGCGCTCAGTCGGTCGACCGTGCGGTCGACCGGCCTATTGGGCAGCCAGCGTGCACGTATCCGTGCATGTCGGTCGACCTCTACAGGCGACCGGCTACTTGGTACGGTCAACCGTCCAGTCGACCGACCTAGCCTGGCAGAGGCAGTTCTGGTCAGAAAAACATGTTATTTTTAATCCTAAAAATTCCCATAAAAATCTTTAAAATTACACAAAAATAGTTTTATCAATTTACAATGAAATATAAACTGTGTTTAAAAATTCCAACACAAATTTCAAACAATATGGACCAATTTTTGTGTTATAGAAATTTTGCCAAAAACCAAAAACCGTATTCTCTAAAACTTGGATTTTTGAATTGAAAATACGTTTTGTCCAAAACTCATCTAAATACAAAAACATGATATTTAAACACTTTGAAGCAAGTTGCATATGGACATAAGTCCAATATACATGAAACATATATATATATATATATATATATATATATATATATATATATATATATATATAATATATCCATATTTTTACTTTAATTCCAAAATTATGTTTGTTAAAAATACCAAAACACTAAACTCATGAAATAGACTATCAAACTAAGTTTGTCTAAGAAGTTGAAGCATGCATGTATATAGAACAAATCTTATATACATTAAACCATGTAAACTTGTTTTGAATCTATCTATTCATGCAAACTAAAATCGGTTAAACCAAAAACCGAAAACCAAAACATGAAACGTGTGTGTTGTGAACTTGAGCATATCATACTATTCTAATCTTTACAATTTGGATCTAAACACAAAACTAAACTATGATACCGATGTCTTCTTGTAGAGCGTCGTCTCCAAGCCGACTCGATCCAAACCGTGATTCACCGAGCTTGACTCCAATGAGTGCTATATATGATCTTGTCGCTCGGGCTCTTGAATCACCATGTGACAAGCTTCCAAAACTTCTTGTTGAAGCTCATCACCAACTAATATCTTGGTTAATGCTCTGAAACTAAACATCACAAGATTATTAATACACATAACTACATGAGTGAATCATCATCAAAACTAGAGTGGAAGGCCTTTGGGCCAACAATCCCCCTTTTTGATGATGACAAAACTCATGGAGTTATATATGCATGGATTAAAGTTAAGCTTCAAAGAAGCTCCCCCTTAACTCATGCATAAAACAACAATAATATTTAATGAATACTAAACATGCTCTTGATATCAATTAAATAAAACAAATAATTCATCAAAATAAACCCTTGATACTAATTGCAAAACAAAACTAATTAAAGTTCTTGATACCAATAATAAACATGTTCTTTAAATAATGCTTTTGATAATACCAAATGAACTTAATAAAAACATAAAAACATGCATACAAAACATGTACCAATCATGCATATATATATAAACTCACAAATAATTCTCCCCCTTTTTGTCAATCATCAATAAAGGGGTTAAAGTAAAAACAAATCAATAAATTTTCTCCCCCTTTTTGTTTGAAACAAGGAATCAACAAAAGGGTTAAACAAAAAAAACAATGTTCTCCCTGTTTGTCTAAAACAAAATGATGTAAATAAGGGGTTCAAGCAAATATGATACCAATTAAAAGTGTGTCAATGAGGTGCATATCGATACCAAGTTAAAAGTGAAACTATACCAATTGAAAAAAAAAAAAAATCTTGATACCAATTGATAAGTAAACAAATAACATACCAATTGTAAATAAACAATCTTGATACCAATTGAAATTAAATAATACAAATTTTGAATTTCTAAACATAAATCTTGATACCAATTGAAATTATTATTCTTTAAAGCATAAGATACCAATGAAATCATTATTTTCTATCATAAAGTAAGGGAGTGGAATGCAAAATCCATAGTAAACTAAATACCAATTGAAAGATGAAATACAAGTTTTTCTCCCCTTTTCTCCCCCTTTATGAAATACCAAATGAAATAATGAATAAGCTTGTATATGGATACAATTGAAAACTAGTCAATTGAAATAAGATAGTCATTATAAAACAAGCTTTATCATGATCAAAATTTGTGCTCTAAGATATATGAATATAATAAGCACAAATAAAAACATATATATGTATGAAAAATTAAATACCAATTGAAATTGATACTCTTTGAAATGCAAGCATAAATATACAAAAAAAATATATGAGTATACAAAAATGTCAATATTGATACCAATTGAAAGAATCTAATGATACCAATTGAAACAACAATAATATCAAGTGTATATCTCATATACCTATCCTCCCAATCATGTTCAAGTTTAAAATGATTTTTACTATAAAGCATACATGAGCATGGTCTCCCATCCAACCACCCTTAGAAGATAGGGTTTTCAAAAATAGGTTTGAAAAGTATAGTATGTTTGAAAACTCTACCAAAATGAAGAATATCGAAACTAGTTAAATAGAAAATCTTGAAAACTAGTACGAAATCCTTCAAGTAAGGAATAAAGCAAAATATTTTTCATGAAATTATGTAAATCACATGATCACTAAAACACTCAGAATTCATAAAGCTCATTCATACTCATGAAAACATAATCAAGAGAAACATTTAAATAACGTGAGTGTACAAGTATAGTGTGAAACACATAATCATCAAATTTGGTAATAAAGCTAAATATTCCTCAAAAACATGAAAATCATCAAAACTCGATTTCTTCAAGGCATATGTATGTCAAGTACAAACTAAAGTATACATACATATCCAAAACATAACGAGTCCACAATGTATATGCATGAAGGCACTGGCTCAAAAGATGTATATGTATAAACAATAGTTTGGACAAGATAGACATATACATGAAGTTTAAACAAGAAAAACATGAAAATTATCAAAACTAAATTTCATCAAAACAATATATATACTTCAAGGTGTATGTATGTTTCGACAAACCAATAAGTATACATACATATCCCTAAACACAATTGAGTCTATATATATAGATTTACATGAAAAGCAAATGACTCAAGGGGTATACATGTATATCTTAAAGTTTGGCAAAATAGACGTATACATGAAGTGAAAACACAAGATCATAAAACATAGCCAAAATGGGGAATACAAGTTAGAATGCATGAATCATCAAAACTAGACTATACTAGCACATCTAATGGGTACAAATAAGCATTCAAGCACAAACAAATATAAAGATTTATTTGTGGCCCACTATATGTACAAGTATAAATCCTAGTCTTCATGAAAACTAACATCTAAACATATATTCAAATCATGAAGCATAAAACGACACATAAATCAACATGATAGACATAAATAGACATAAAAATGATCATTATGTAAATCCACATGCTATTAGAATCATGATATACATAATAGCTAAACGAATGGTGAGAACACAACAAATGGGTCCATATAAGCATGGGTGATCTCATAAGCTATACATGCATGTCAATAGTCTAATACATGGCATTTAACATACTAATCAAAATATGATTCAATAAAACAAAAATCATAAACATTCATATGATCATTATATATGCATGTACATTGGATCTAGGGCATACATATTAGTTTAAACAAGGTGAGAACACTAAATATAGATCCATATGAAGCATGGGTGTCTCAAGTAACTAAACATGTATAATACTAATCTAATCAACATGACATAAGCATAATGAATAATAAAAACATGACATGCTATAAATAGATGAACATGAAAAGCATGTAAATATAAATGAGAGTTAGAGATAAATACCAAAACTGATGAAGGGCACTTCTCTAGATCTCCAAACCAAGGTGGTCTTCCACAAACTCCCCTTGAAATTGATGCATCCAAATTGTTTTCTTTAAGCACGGAACGCATCCACTTCAAGGCACTAACACTTCACGTTATGCGAGAGCCCACTCCTACATCAAAAATCAAAGGGGTGGTTTGGTACCCATTTTCTTTTGGTCCACGGGGGTTAGTATCTTTTCTAACCTAAACAAAATCAGCTGCTAATTTTCATCATGTAAGCAATCATAGAAAAATCTAGCAAGGTGTCCCTTACGACCACAATGTGTACAGATGTACACATGAGCATACATTTGATGGTGGTGACCGTGGGAAGCATGTGTATGCCGTGATGGGTGTGCATGCAAAGATGGAACTTGTTTCTTACGAACCAAGGATTCCAAGCATGTATGATTTAAAGTACATTGGCTCAAAGTGGAGCCAAACAATCTACACTTTTCTTCAAAACATTTATGTCATTTTCAATACTAGAAGATAAAGTGGAGCATGCAAAAGATGTGCTACGTGAAGCTACACTAGCATGGCAAACATGTGAATCTATATCAATTTTTAAAGATTCATTTTTCTTTAAAACAAAATCCAATTCTTTTGTGATGAATCAATTTCATTTTTCAAAGCAAGGTTATCTTTTAAAACAAAATCCAATTTTGAAGATAAAACCTCATTGTTCTTCAAAATATCATCACAATCATTTTTGCTTTTCAAACCTTCAATATCTTTTAGGACAAGGTCTAGTTGAGATCTTAGTCAGTCACGTTCACTAGTAATCTCTTCCTTCTCTTGCAAAACCAATTCAAAAGTTGAGCACAAATCCTTCATTTCTTCTTTTAATTCAAAATGTTTTTTTTTCAAAAGGTCATGTTTTTTCACAAAATTTTCAAGCTTAGAGGCAAGTTCTACATTTAAATTTTGAACTTCAAAACACCCATAGCAATATGAACTAGAGCTATCATCTAGTTGAGAATCCGATTCTACCTCAAGGGAGTCTTTCCCTCAGACCATAAGGCAATGCTCGTCGGACTTGTCTCTCCTAGATCTCCTCAACTTGTTGATAATCCTTGGTAGCTCGGGAGAAGTCAATATGCTCCAAACTGCAAAAGCCGAATCATAATGAGCAAACACATGTAAAAAATCTTCATTAAGAGATGCTCTAAGTGTCTTAAGTGCTAATGCATTAGCTTTTTATACTTGCTAGCATTTGGGTAGGATTCTTGAGTAGTGGCTTGATAAACTAGATGTCCTAGGCTTTTTAAATGACAACTCATCTTGGCCTTCCAAATATCATGTCTAGAAAAATCAAACAGGAGGGCTATCCATGAGTGCAACTATATGTGTGCAAATGAACAATGCAAATGAAGATTAGCAAACCAAGATCTCACTCGTAAGTGGTTAATATCAGGAGCATAGGCTCTGATACCAATTGAAAATCACCTAGAAGGGGGGTGAATATGTGATTATGCTAATCTAGTGAACTAAATGCGGAATTTAAAATCTAATTACAATTACACTAAATGCAACCAATAAGTGATGCACACACAACCAAGCCAAGCATAAATATGAATGATCAATCTGAAATAATGCAAGGCACAAAGTAAAGAGAGAGAAAGAGTAAGAGTCAATGGATCAAGCGCAAACAACAAGATTTGTTTCGAGGTTCGAGTACCCAGCTCTACGTCCCCGCCTTTACCCAGAAGGATTTCGAATCCACTAGCTTGTCCATAAAGGACTCCCACATAAGAAACCTCCACCGAGGATTTGGGGGGCAATACAATAACTAGGAGTACCCAACTCCTCTCTTTACAACCACAACCTCCTTCTTGAGGCAAAGCACCAAGCCAACAAACAATCACCTTACAACTTGAGGGATTAGCACAAAACTTACACAAGGATCACCTCACACCTTAAGGGATGCAACCCAATAGCACAACCTCCTCAACACAATGAGGAAAAGGTACAAAGCTAAGCTAAGATAGGGTTTACAACTTGGTGATCAAAAGACCACAAACAATCTCTTTTTCCCACACAAAGATCCTATAGAATAAGATAATAGATGTAGCTCAAGTGTGGAGAAAACCAAAGGAATGGAAATAAAAAACTCAAAGAAAATCCTTGGGAAAAAACTAGAAACCAAGATAAAGAAGTTGAATCAAACACTTTTCCCAAAAACCCTTTTCTTTGATTTTTCAAACCCTAGCAAAAAACACCAAATAGATTGTTCAATTAAAGCCCAAAAACTTCTTTTGATTGCTGTGAAAACAATAGAGAAAGCTCAGAAAATTCGTCCAAAAATTCTTAAAGAAAACAGGCCATCAATGGGGTATTTATAGCCCCTAGAAAAATATAGCCATTGGCAGCAAATTCTGCCAAAAATGAACTACCGGTCGATCGACCGGCCAGCGATCACATTTGACCGCTGGCAGCTACCGGTCGACCGGGCAGTCGACCGACCCCAGAACCAGAGAGCAACGGCTCTCTGTCCGGTCGACCGCTCGGACGACCGGGTGCAACCCAAGAGCAACCTGCTCTCAGTCGGTCGACCGTGCGGTCGACCGGCCTATTGGGCAGCCAGCGTGCATGTATCCGTGCACGTCGGTCGACCTCTACGGGCGACCGGCTACTTGGTACGGTCGACCGTCCGGTCGACCGACCTAGCCTGGCAGAGGCAGTTCTGGTCAGAAAAACATGTTATTTTAATCCTAAAAATTCCCATAAAAATCTCTGTCGACCTAGCCTGGCAGACATAAAAATAGTTTTATCATTTTACAATGAAATATAAACTTGTGTTAAAAATTTCAACACAAATTTCAAACAATATGGACCAATTTTTGTGTTATAGAAATTTTGTCAAAAACTAAAAACCGTGTTTTCTAAAACTTGAATTTTGAATTGAAAATACGTTTTGTCCAAAACTCATCTAAATACAAAAACATGATATTTAAACACTTTGAAGCAAGTTGCATATGGACATAAATCCAATATACATGAAACATATATATATCCATATTTTTGACTTTAATTCCCAAATTATGTTTTGTTAAAAATACCAAAACACTAAACTCATGAAATAGACTATCAAACTAAGTTTGTCTAAGAAGTTGAAGCATGCATGTATATAGAACAAATCTTATATACATTAAACCATGTAAACTTGTTTTGAATTTATCTATTCATGCAAATCAAGATCGGTTAAACTAAAAATCGAAAACCAAAACCTGAAACGTGTGTGTTGTGAACTTGAGCATATCATACTATTCTAATCTTTACAATTTGGATCTAAACACAAAACTAAACTATGGTACCGATGTTTTCTTGTAGAGCGCCGTCTCCAAGCCGACTCGATCCAAACCGTGATTCACTGAGCTTCACTCCAATGAGTGCTATATATGATCTTGTCGCTCGGGCTCTTGAATCGCCATGTGACAAGCTTCCAAAACTTCTTATTGAAGCTAATCACCAACTAATATCTTGGTTAATGATCTGAAACTAAACACATAAGATTATTAGTACACATAACTACATGAGTTAATCATCATCAAAAATTCTCAAAAATAATAAATATTATTTTAAGATGTTTGACGAAATCGGTTTTTAGAGATTCAATCTCATTTTCAAAATAAAAATCCTGAAACCTACCGTCGACCCCGGGTCGGCCGGATTTTTTGATAAAATCTGAAAAATATCAGAAAATGCCTGAAAAGAGAAAATATAATTATAAGAAGTAATATGAAAGCAGAATCTAGAAATTTGATTCTAATTGTAAACTAAAATTCCTGGAATCAACCAGTGATACTGGCAAACACCAAATCCAATGGAATTTCGATAAATTTAGAAAAATCTCAGAAAAGGTATTTAGATAGAAAATGTGATTTTAAGAAGTTATGAGAAAGTCATTTTTAGAATTTCAACCTCGTTTATAAGTTAAAAATTTGAGAATCGATCAGTGGCAGTGGTCGACACCGGTTTTGAAGATTTTCAATTTAATTCTGAAAAATTTCAAAAAATCATGAAAAATCTAAAATATTAGAAAATAATGTTTGAAACTGAAATCGGTCAAATCTAAATAGCAAAAAGGTCAAATCGAGTAATAAACTAGGATCGGGTCCCCGGTTCAGACTAGGGCTGACTTCGAGTTCACGAATTCAGATCCAAGGCAAAACGATCATATAAATAATTCATAATACAAAACAAATACAAGAAGTAAATTAAAAAATACGATCGAGAAATCTGAATACGCAACTAAGTACGTATTCTGGGAGCGGGGTGTTACATTCCACCCACCTTACAAAAATTGCGTCCTCGCAATTTCGATAAGGGGAAGATGAACACAGGAGATACCAGGGTCAACAATGAGAGAATGATAAAGTGGAATATTTACGAAAGATTACCAACTCAAAATACAAAAGATCAGGGGTAGCGGTTACAGTGACATTCTCAAGTTTCCTGTTCTGGATACTGGGCTTCATATTCTGCTGCTGCTTCTCCTGATGCCTGCTGTCATGCTGTAGACTTGGTCTCTATCATGATCTGCTCTAGTTCTTCCTCCTCTCTGTGGCTGATCATACTGCTGGGGCGAAAATGGAGCTCTTCGGTCAACGGGTTTTGGGTTCCCTCTCAGTGGTGGAGCTGGAAGTACTGGTCGGACTGGTGTTCTATTTCTACCCTTCTGAACGGGCAATCTCTTATTGCATGACTCCGGTCCCATATGCTAAGCATAGTCCGTTGGCCATTCGACAATCTTTCCTATAATGTCTAGGCTTGTGGCAGAAATTGCATATGATCTGAGGAAGAGAAGGTTGGAATGGTCGCTTGACTATCAGGCCATTGATTGTCCTGGCTGCGTCTTCTTCGTTCATCAACTGAAAGGGTCTCTTTACTGACTTATTCTGCACCTGGTTCTCAATCTTCTTTTCCAGAGAGAACCTGGGAGTACGTCTTCAACTGTTGAGGAATAAGATACATCTAGACGTCCATCTTCAGCCCTTGCTGAAATCTGCTAGCCCATTTTCTTCGTCTGCCACCATGTAGGGAGCAAATCTGCTGAGCCTCAAGAATTCAGCAGCATATTCATCCACTGACCAGTTTCGCTATTGTAACTGGATAAACTGTTCTTCCATGTCTCTTTGAGCTGTTACAGGGAAGAATCTCTCGTAGAAACTCTTTGAGAACTGGTTCCAGATGATGGGTTTCTCTAATGTCGCTTCTTCTGCCAACCACCATGTTCGAGCCACATCCTTCAATTGTATCTTGGCCACTTCTACCTGGTTCTCATCGGGGACTCGGGCTGCCTTCAAAAGATCTGTCGTGTCTACCACCACAGTTCTGCATCCAGGGGTTTCTCTGTACCTAAAAAGATCGCTGGTTGTAATCTCCTGAAATCTGACACGTTACCTGGCCTCTGCTCTCGGGGGTGCAACTAACAGTCCTTGACGTAGAAGCTCTGTCTGCTGTTGTTGACTCTGCATCATCCCTTGAAGTACCCATCATGCTATCATTGTCTCTACTGGATCCATCTTGAGAAGTACCAGCACCATTACGGGTTCCCCGTCTTTCCATATCTGAGTGGTTGAAGGAGGTAACAAGAAGGAGCTAGAAGGTAAAAGATTAAAGGGTCTCAGGATTCAAGAAATGGATCAGAAGGAAGAGATAGATAACTCTGCACTTGTAGTTGGATTTTATAATCAGGACTCTTGTATTCTAGTTGCAAATTTCTTTACCACTAACTTGCCGTCTGGGCGCACTGAGGATGTGAGAATATAGGCTCTGATACCATCCTGTAACGCCCCGATCCCGCGGATATAGGGACGTTACTGTGACGTATATACGCAGGTCAGAAACACCCTCACGTATATACGCTAAGCATCAGTACAGGTAAGAATCAGAGTACGGAAGCACGTAGTGCATTATACATTCTAACATATACGTACAATTACAAAGTTATCACTAGATGTGACACAATATTATAAGAATATTACATCACCGATAGGCACAAATGCGAGAATACACAAAGATGTACAAGTATGAACAGTACAAAAGGGCGCTCACAAGATAGCTGGAGATGCCGCGAGACAACCAGGGGGAGTAAGGATGGGACTGGAGCTACAGCTTGTCTGTCTGCTCCGCAGAAGTAAGCTTGGTCCTCAACAGGAAGATCCCCTTCAGTCCAAGCTCCGAGACCTGGACATGAGGATCCAGAGAAGTCAGTACTCCCCAGCAAGTGGTGATGTGTCTGCCAAGTGGCGTGCATAGACAAGCACAAGTGTGTTGACAAATCCGAATCATAAACATGCATAGGAAAACCATGTCGTGAGCACCAGCATGCAGGAACAAGTAGATATATAGTAATTGATATGAAGCAGGGAACATGTATGATATAAGATGATAACAGTAGGAGACTGGTGGAATAGCACATGAGTGGTAAAGCAGGATGTAAGCAGGTATAATATAGTAATGCTCATAAATCAGAAATCCGATGATGAAAACAATTGTGGCCAGACAAGTGGTATAGCCAAGTTATAGGACAACATAACAAGTTATTATCTTGGCATCTTATTATTATTACTCGTCCGACCCATATATCTAGGTATGCGTCCTGGTGTACATCTCAACACACATACATCCATATATAAGTAAGTCGAGGTTGGTTATTGGAAGCTGATTAAGAACTGATAGCTCCTACTTATACTAGTTCCTGTTCGCCCGGGATACAGCCATTGGGGGCCTTAAATCCCCTAACACGCATCTTCTGGGGACCTGAAATCCCCCTAACACGAATCATCAGTTTTATTTAGTATTCCACTATTATAAGCAAGGCACCATACCGGCATCCATCACTTCCTCCCATTCCCCGTGCAAGTTATCCTTTTTATAGCTTATTAACAATATTATCAGATTTCGGTAATGAGTAGAATCATAACTGGTCATAACGGGAGTACATAACAAGTATAACGGGAGTTCATAATCAAGAGATCAAGTACTACATTCCCGTAATGTGATAATCATGGGTAGAGAGGTAATCGTAACAGGTATCAAGTTCTAATCATGACAGTGACAAGCGATCGGGCAGGTAATAGGTAATAAGTCATGTCATAATGAATAAGTTTCAAGTAGTCGTATATCAGGTGTCATGT
This sequence comes from Agave tequilana, assembly GCA_038442645.1. NCBI lineage: Eukaryota > Viridiplantae > Streptophyta > Magnoliopsida > Asparagales > Asparagaceae > Agave > Agave tequilana. The sequence continues at coordinate 131,228 of JAVJIF010014870.1, forward strand.
GTTATATGCCTTGGAGGTGATATTAGACAGGTGACAAGTCATGTCATAACAGGTGACAAGTGATAAGAGATAACATAGCAGGAACATGCATCAAGTAGCAACATGTTAAGTGATACATAATGCCAATACAAGTCGACCCAACGAAGCTGGGAAAATCGAATGGAGGCGAGGACACTTGCCTAAATACGAAAAATACTGCGGAATTCCCGTTCTCTGGGATTCAGGTAACTAACGTATAAACGCGTTCAATAAAGTGAAGATCATATTTGTAGAAGAGGAGAGAGAGAATGAGCCAGAATGAGAGAGAATGAAGACGTGGGATTCGCAGACGCGAGAGTCGCGTTGCGTAGAGATCACAAACGCGGGGTTCGAAAACCACGTTCTAGCAAGGACACGAGGAGAACGCAGACGCGACTCCGCGTCGCGTTGATATAAGAACGCGAAGGTCGCGTTAAATAATTACTTGGACGCAGGGGGTAAAACCGCGTCTAGTAATCACACAACAAGAGAAAGGGGAGACAGGAAAAAAGGGAAGACGCAGGGAATGAGGGAGAAGAGACGCAGGGAAGGAATTAAAGGAAAGGAAAAAGAAAGAAGGAAAGAAAAGAGAGAGAAAGAATGAATGAATGAAGGGAAGAAAAGAAAAAAGGAAAGGAAAGAAAAGAAACAAGAAGGGAAGGGGGATGGTCGGCCATATTGCCGGCGGCGGCCGGAGGTGGCCGGAGACGACCGCAAGTGGCTGGAGATGGGTGGCCAAAGCCTCAAGCCCAATCAATGGTGGTGCAAGTGTAATTGAAATGGTGAAAATGGAGTTTTGAAAAAAGGGTTTCGGAGAGCGAAGCTATAGCTCGTTAGAAAGAGCTCTCCGAGGGGAGGAAAATGGCGTAGTTGGTGGTGGCCAAGGTGGTGTAGGTGGTGGTGGAAATGGTGGTGAAGCTTTGGAGGTTAATGGGTTGTTGATGGAAAAAGGAGGAAGAAGATGGTGGTGGAGTGGTGTGTGTTGTGGTTGTTGTTATTGGAATGGAGGAGGAGATGGAGGAGATAATGGGGAGTAAAAGAGGGAGGAGATGGTAGCTAAGGGTGGCCGGCCAAGGAAACAAGGGGCTTCTAGTTCGTGGCCTGTTGTTGGCTGGAAAGAAGATGAATGAAAAATAAAAGAGAGAGAAAGGAAAGGGAGGAGTGTTTATATAAAGGGAAATAATTATCACAAGTATGCTATTGGAATTCAAAAGAAATGAGATGCACAATTGAAACCTGCGTCCCATAAAAATGGGATCCGCATCTAGGCAAAAGAGAGCCAGACGCGGAGATAAGATCCGCGTCCAAGGAAAAATGCGGATGTTGGGTTTGATGAAAAAGACAAAAAATCATGGTGACAAGATTCAGAATTGATTTTGCAGGACATAAGCATTAAATGCAGTATAGAGAGGATCTCTGCATTAAGATTGAATCCAAGTTTGGTGGAACTCCCGTATAGCAAAGAGAGAGAAAAATAAAAAAAAGAGAAAAGTAAAAAATATCTGGATAAAATTTCGGTATCTGAGAAAATACCGAAAACTCTAGAAAAGTCAGAAAAATAAAGTAGCTTGGAAGGCTTTTCAAAAATTCTCAAAAATAATAAATATTATTTTAAGATGTTTGCAAAATCGGTTTTAGAGATTCAATCTCATTTTCAAAATAAAAATCCTGAAACCTACCGTCGACCTTGAGTCGGCTGGATTTTTGATAAAATCTGAAAAATCTCAGAAAATGCCTAAAAAGAGAAAATATAATTCTGTGAAGTAATATGAAAGTAGAATGTAGAAATTTGATTTCAATTGTAAACTAAAATTCCTGGAATCAACCAGCGATACTGGTCAACACCAAATCCAGTGGAATTTCGATAAATTTAGAAAAATCTCAGAAAAAGTATTTAGATAGAAAATGTATTTTAAGAAGTTATGGGAAAGTCATTTTTAGAATTTTAACCCAGTTTTAAGTTAAAAATCCGAGAATCGATCAGTGGAATTGGTCGACACCGGTTTTGAAGATTTTCAATTTGAAAAATTTCAGAAAATCATGAAAAATCTAAATATTGGAAAAAGATGTTTGAAACTAAAATCGATTAAATCTGAATAGCAAAAAGGCCAAATCGAGTAATAAATAGGATCGGGTCCCTGGTTCAGACTAGGGCTGACTCCGAATTCACGAATTCAGATCCAAGGCAAAACGATCATATAAATAATTCATAATACAAAACAAATACAGGAAGTAAATCAAAAAATACGATCGAGAAATCTGAATACGCAACTAAGTACGTATTCCGGGAGCGGGGTGTTACAGTCTCCTTGCTTAAGCAATGGGGAGGTGTCATAAACAAACTTCTTAGAAAGAGAGGAGTATGTTCTCTGAGAAGGATTATAAGAGTCCTATTTATAGGCCTCGTGGCCTGACTACGCCGCTACCACTTTAAGCTTGGGGGCGTGGGCAAAGTTAAAGCATTCAAATTCTTGACCTTGAGAAAGGGAATAATCTCCCTCGGGAATGCACATAAAGTTATTTAAACTTTAGAGAAAGGGAATAATCTCCCTCGGGAATGCAAGGGAAGTTATTCAAAACTTGAAAAAGAGAGCAATCCTTTCGTAAATTGCAAAAACGGTTAGCCTCGGGAACGGAACGTCGCTCTATCACAGCAAGCGCGAGGCTAAGCTACTTCAGGAAGTCCAAAGGCGAAGCTACTTAGAAGCGCGAAGTTACCCAGAAGCGCGAAGCTACACGGAAGCGGATTGTTACAATTCCTCGACGAACCTATTCCAGCCCGAAAGCGGGATAAAGGTGAAGTTGAATTCAACTACCAAGGCGACGTTCATATTCACATATCATTAATCAAAGCAGTTCAAAGTATTTCAAAATCTGAACCATTCCAATACAGATTCACGAAAACTTTAAAGGGGGTATTGTTGACACTCAAAAAAAGACAGAACTCCCACATTCATCTTCAGCCAGTCTGAACGACGTCTAACTTATCGACATCTACAAAATATAAGTCGAAGACAAGCTGACGACCAGGGATAAGACAACGACTCGGATGTTACTGATCCAGTGAAGCAGTCAGTAAGCCAAAGTTGTCCTTGAAGAAATCTAAACCTGTTTAAAATGTTGAGTTAGCTCAACACTCAGCCTCACATTAGCCCAAAGGGGATAGCCTCGTCTGAGAGGCTAAGCTTGTCTAACTTCGCTATGCAACTCCACAGGGAGCTAATTTACAGTTTTGCCCAGCTCCGTTGTGACCTTCGCCTGAAGCTTCCCATTTAGCCCCGCCAGAGGCTGATCTAGGAGCTTCGCGCCAGAAGCCTTATCCCTAGCTGAGTTATAGTTCCGCTATGAGCTGAGTCTCAGGCTTCGCACAAGGCTCTAAAGATAACTTCGCCTGAAGTTATGAGCTAAGTCTTAGCTTCACGTAATCTAGCTTCACGTTATCTAGCTCCGTAGTAGGCTCTGTCAGGTAATCAAATTGACCGTTTCAAAATCCCACGAGGGATTAATTGGTGAACCCCACTAAATTTGTGGGATTAACGCCATATTAAGTGGGCGGTTACACCCGCCCACTTCGTCCCACATTAAGTGGATATGATTAAGCCATAACGGCAAGAGGACGTTCACATGAACCCTCTAGCGAAGCTCGCAAAGAGCTTCGCGGCGAGGTCATTTGCGAGCCTCGCGCGAAACTCAAGACTGATTCAGCTTTGCTGAATTCAAGGGGGCGGTTACACTCCACATTTGCTATAAATAAGTCCCTTGCTGAGCCAAGAAAGGAGACACACATACAGAGAGGAGATTGGCTTAGAGAAAGAGCAGAATTCCTAGCAAGAGGGCTTTACTGATCTTCTGTTCTCCGATTCTCCGAACCAAGCAAGAAGGGAGTCTTATTAGGAGGCAGTTCGATCACCTGATCGATTGTATTGTCAAAGGGATAAAGTGATCGCGCGCTGATCAGATTCCTACCGGAACATTTTCTCAGAAATCTCAGAGGAGATCTACTTATAATTCTTCTTTATATTACTTGTAATTCGCTCCTCGATCTTTTTGTAAATTTTCCCTTTGTTATTGTTTTCAATGGCAAACAGAGATCTGTGTCACAACTTGTGAAATAGTCTCTTTAATTGTTTTCTTCTTTTGTTTTGGATAAACAAAAGCGAAGCCATCGTGATCTCTTTCAGTACGCTTGCGTTCTTTGACTCCCCTTTCTATTGATCCTTTAGAGACATCCATAGCTTTTCCGTTTAATGTTTCTTTTAAATGGGAGTATGTTCTTAAATTTTTCTCTCGGAATATTTGTCTTTTGGATATCAAGTATTTATTGAGTTAATTTAAAGTAAAAGTTAGAAAATATGTACCTGCAATACTTACTTCAACTTTCCAATGATTGATATCCTC